>CAMOHE010052666.1:0-26762 GCA_946598075.1 Artocarpus hirsutus | reverse complement strand
GACAGAAACTGCACTCTTTCTTTCCAATATTCCCGAGTCTCCGTCTTTCTTTTTTTGGTCCAGAAACTGCAACCTCTCTCTCTCTACAGTAACCCCTCGTTCGCCACTAGTCTTTCCTCTACGACGTCGTGTTTCCTTTCTTTTGTATTACGACGTCGTACTTAGTGCTTACCCTTCTCTTTATGGATGGAACTGCTGCTTCTTTTATCTTTTTTATTAACTTACAAAGTTCCCCTTCTAAAGGAATATTTTTTTAAGATTGTCTCCTAAAAGGCTCTCAAAACTACCCCTTTAATAAAAAAAAAAATTATTAAAAGTTTAAGTTATCTTTTTTTTTTTAAATGCAACTTGTCAGATTTTATCTTGGAACCCATCTCTGGTCGCCAGCATAGGGTGCCAGATTGAAACTTACAGATTCCAACATATTTTTTATAAACAAAGAAGCACCAATTGCCTCCGGTCGTTAGAGCGGGGCACCAGATTGAAACATGCTAGGTTTCAAAGTAGAGTCTATCAGATTTCAACATATTTTCTTTGAAACAAAAAGTATCAACCGCCTCTAATAGTCGATGCAAGGTGCTGGATTGAAACTTGTCAGGTTCCAAAGTGACAGATTCCAACATATTTTTTATAAACAAAGAAGCAGCAATTGCCTCCGGTCGTTAGAGCGGGACACCAGATTGAAACATGCTAGGTTTCAAAGTAGAGTCTACCAGATTTCAACATATTTTCTTTGAAACAAAAAGTATCAACCGCCTCTAATAGTCGATGCAAGGTGCTGGATTGAAACTTGTCAGGTTCCAAAGTGAAATCTACTAGATTCCAACTAATGTTTTTGAACCCTACCAGATTTCAGCTCGGAGCTATAACTCACCAGCTTCCGTCTCCGAACTAGTCAGAACCTACTAGATTTTATCTTGAAACCCGATAGGTTTCAACACAAAATCTGTCAAATTTCATCCGAAAAATCGTTGGAACCAACAAAATCTATCCTGTAACTTACTAAAACCTATCAAATTTCGTCTTAAAATCTACTAGGTTCTATTCATGTATAAAAACAAAAAAGAAAACTACATTAAAAAAATACAAAACAACAAACACATCACACTTTCTCATCCTGTTCAACATCTATTAGATAATTTCTCAAACATTTCATTTACATAACAACATTATAATGAAAACTTTGGACACTTTATTTGCATTTTTTGCTCTAAGCAAAACTTTCTCTTTCATTTCCCATGCACTAACCAACAAATCACAAATAATATACTACTAAAAATATCAAAAATAGTATAGACAAACAAAGGCTTATAGAACAAAAAAACTGTAAAGCACATCTTATGATGAAAAGGGGATGAGCAAAGGATGGGAATGAGCATAGTTTGGATATGAGGGTTTTGTAGGTTGGAACGAGGTCGGATCAGCGTTCATGGTCTCGCCGGCGCTGAGCAACCAGGGGATGAGCAAAGGTTGGATCTAAGGGTTTCACACTTTGGATCAGAGGCTGGATCGGTCTCGTCGACGCTGAGCTCGCTTCCACTGCGGTCATTCTCGAAGATTAAACAAGAATTTTCTCCCTCTTCCTCTGCCGCTGTCGTCGTCGTCGACAACTTCACCACCAGAGACCTGAGTCATTTTCTTCGTGATGTCGTACTTGAGGAGCTGGGGCACAATGCCGCGACCTACAAGATGAGGTAGGACTCCATTAGTGAACTACAAGTTCTTCGACGTCGTCGTTGAACTAACCAAAAAATCGACTCAAAGCTGCCAGTACTTCGTGGACTTCGACTTTGCTACCGAGTTCGAGATTGCAAGGTCGTTGATGCATTACTCGAGGCTCTTGTATTCTCTTTCGAACGCCTTCGTCAGCACCGGAGATCACGGACAAGAAAGAGCAACGAAGGCAAAAAGAAAGAGAGGAGATAGAGGGCAGAGGAAGCTAAGAGAGACAGAAGAGAGAGAGAATATCAGGATTCAAAAAAAAGAAGAGAGAAAGTAGGGGAAACTGAGAGAAAGAGAGGAGAGAGAGGCTATTTGGCTGAGAACGACAGATAAAAAGAGAAAGTTAGGGTTTTAATCCTTGATAATGAATTATAATAGGCAAGATAGCAAATGCATAATTAAAATTTTAAAAAATAAAATAAAAAAAAAGGTAGTTTAGAAAAATTAAAAAGAGCAGGAAAGTTTTAATACGTTGTGGCATTTAAGGGTATTCTATATAGTTTTCTCATTTTTTTTAATAGACCCCACATGATATTAGTATTAGAGGAAAGAATGTGGCAAATAAGCTAACGTCATATGTGAATAAAAATTAATAGCCCAAGGTAAAAAAAAAAAGATAATAGCATGTTTAAAGTAAATTTTGGTTTACACCATTAAAAATTTCAAAAATTCCACAAAAAACCCTAAACTCTCATTTCTCTTTCCTCTACCCCATTCTCTCTCCTTTTCTTTACCAGTTGCCACAAATCTACTCAATTGTTGGAGAATTGACGCGATTGTTGATGTTGGCATTGACTGAATTACAACCCATCGAGCAAAGGAAGACGAGGGAAGTCAAATGACCGGATGTGGAGAGTGACTGTAACACTCGAGCATTTTTTGACTGTAACACTCGAGTATTTTTACTACATTAAAAATGCATTAAGTTAAGAATTATATTAAGACGAAAAATATAGTTTAAGGAAAAAAAAATACTGTATAATAACATAAAAAATTATACAGTATTAGAATAATACAGTGTAAGAAAGTACACTGATAAAGTTATGCAGTATAAAAATTACACTGTAAAAGTAATGCAGTGTAGGAATTAGATTGTTTAAGGTTAAACAACAAAGAAATTAGGCTGTTTAAGTTAAAGCAGTATAGAAATAATATTGTTTGGAGAATATGGATGAATAAGAAATGTTATGTTTGGCCTCCAAAAATAAACCAGAGGCAAGTAAAATATTTTACACTATCTAGGAATATGTTTTTGCACTAATTTTACTACAGCATTATAAGAAAAATACTGTATGGTAAAAAATTACATAGTGTAAATGTTGGGCCCCACTAAGTGGACACCCACTTGAATTTTATTGGGCCACCAAGCCATAAAAGGTGGGTGGTGGCCCAATCCCATGGAGACACCTAGGTAAGCTAATGGATTGCCCTGAGTCATCATAAGGGATAAGGAAGCATTTAATGCAAAATTTGCCAAAAAAATCTCACTTCTTCTTCCCTTCATCCACGGCAGCCATGGTTGGACCTTCTTAAAAAATTTTCAACTTCAAATCTTAGCAAAAATAGCCCCAATTAAGTTCAAGAGGCAAAGTTCAAAGGATTTTATCAAGTTTTAAGGAAAAAGGTTTTAAAGGAGCTCTTGGAGGGCTAGAAGCACAAAGTGTTATATGGGGACACAGAGGCCGACTAATGGAAGGAAAAGGAACGGAATAGAGAATGTTAGAGCATAGTCCAGGTAAGTTTCAAATCTCACCTATAGCATGAAGTAAATGATTTTCAAATACTTATATATATGTTTGCAATTGCCATGCAAATTGTTTTTAAAGTATGTTGGTATTTGTTATAAAAGGAGTTTTAAAGTTTAAATCAAGATTTGCAATGTACTTGTAACTATTATGTTTAAAGCATGCTTGCATTTAATATGCATAAAGTTTAAAAGATCAAATAAAGGTTTGCAATGTGTTTGCAATTATTGTTTTTAAAGTATAATAGCATTTTGTTAATGCATAAGGTTTTACAGTTTAATTTATAAGTTTATTGATTACATTTGATATGCAATAAGTTGCATTTGTTATGCTATATGTTAGAGTACAAGTTATGATTTGCAAAATGTGTTTGCGTTTTATGTTGCATTTGTTATGCAATAGATTTTACAGTATAAGCTATGAATTGCAAATGTGTTTGCATATGATGTGATTGTATTTGATGTGTTCACTAAAGTTAATAAGAAGCTAATGTAAAGATAAAAATAAAGTGTTGTACCAGCCTCTTTGTTATGAGGTAATGAAAGTAAAGATTTGACCTCCTAGATGTGAGGTACATGACATTGATGTTCGATGGTTACAAGTCTTCCACAAGGGAAGCATCACGATTATAATCTCATGATCGATGATGTTGGTACGAACATTAAAGTAAGATAAGAAAAGTTAAGGAACAAGAATAAAAAGTTAAGGTAAGATAAGGAAAGTTAAGGAACAAATGATGGAAAGTTAAAATAAGATAAGTATAGTTAAAGAACAAAGGTAGAAGGTTAAAGTAAGAAAAGAATGTTCATAAAACATTCATAATCGAAAGTACATAATTAAACATAAATAGAAACATGTATTTTAGTTTTGCTTGTCATGAAATATTTAAATGCTATGAAAAACATTTTGAGGAATGTTTATGTTAAGTGTTTATGAAAACATTTTCATGTTTACAAAAAAATGTTTATAAATAACGTTTATGAAGAGCAATCTGAGGATTGTTTTATGTTAAATATTTTATGAAAAACGTTATGAAAAATGTTACAGAAATGCTTTATGAAAACGTTTATGAAAACATTTTAGAAATGTTTTATGAAAAATATTTATGTAAAATGTTTCAAGAGAAAGGTTTTTATGAGAAAAGTTTTTGAAGCATGTTTAAATGATTTGTAAGTTTATGTTTGAATTTGCTGAGCGAAAGCTCATTAAAAGTTTCTTCGTGCTGTAGGTAGTTTCATGGGTGACCAGTAAAACCCATTAGAAGAGTTGGGTGTTGCGGAGGATAGATGCGAAGATTTGGATATGGATACCACCATGGATTGCTTCCCCTACACAGAAAAAAGGTTTTCCACTATTTAATATAGCGTTTTCAAAGTTTTAAGGAAATCAGAGTTTTAAGAATTGTTTTCAAAAGTTTTAAGATACATTGTACTAAATGTGTTATAAAATTATAAAGTGAAGTTTTAAGCTACAATTTAATAAATGTTTCTTGTTAAGTTTTAAGGAACGATTTAAAATGGTTTTAAAGGCAAATGTTGAGAGAGGTCTCAACTTAAATAGCTACAAAGGTCGCGACAATTTTTAAGTATGTTTTAAAGAATGTTTAAAAGAAGGAAAAAAAATTATTTCAGAATTTTTTTTACTAAGTAAGTAAGATTACTGTTTGATTAATGATGTTTTAAATAAGTAAAGTGACTGCTTGAAAAGACGGGTCGTTACAGTGACGACCTTAGGAATTACGTGAAGTTGAGTTAGCAATGATCCCCGCGATGGTGTTGGCGACGAGAGGCTTGTATGATCGTGCTATCATGTCGTGATAGAAACAAGAGCTAAAGTCGAGGAGGGAGGTGTCGTCGTGGAGGGAAGTGCTAGAGTCATCGCCAGAATAGCTTGAGGTTGCCAAAGTCATAGCGCAAGAGGTTGCCAAATTGCATGGGAACAACATTGTTGCTAGAGTTACCACCGAAGGCGGAGAGAAAGGAAAAGGAGAGAGAAAGTGGATTTAGGGTTTCTTAGAGGAAATGAAAAAGATAGGGGTAAAATTGAAAATTTAAGTATTTAAAAAGAGTACGAAATTATAAAAGTGATGTATGCTTTAATATTTTTAAAGGCCTGTGATTTGCTTACATTAAGTTTTAAAAAGGTGCTAATTGATACAATTTTCGAGCCAAGACGTTAGAGCGGCTACTAATCATTATTAGATTTCTGACAATCACGAGTCCACAACTGGCCTTGGACCAATGGTAAATTTTTTTTTTCTATTTATTACTCAAAATAATAACATTTTTAACTTAAAAAGAGATTTTTTTTTATTTCTTAGAAAAGACTTTCTTGTTATAAACCTATGTTTCTATCTATTGTCATCAAGAATGAAAATGTTTACAATATTGTTGATATTTGTATAATAATATCCATATTTTGAAGTCTCGACACAAATAGGAGAATGATTTTTCTTCTAATTCTAATTATTATTCTTCATGGAACACATAAATTTTGTTACAATTCTAACGATATTAATGATGATGATGATGGTGGGGTGGTGATGATGATGAAAACTATGAAAGAAGAGGAAGTGTAATGTCCAATCAAATACCCTTGAGTCTATTCATTAGAAAATAAAAATTTACACGTACTACACAAGATAAAGGTCATAGTTGTAGAGTAGCAGGTGAGGTATTGGGACAATTATTAAAGCAACATATAAGAAAACGTATTGCAGCTCAACTGAGTCAAATTGTTGATAATTCTATTGCCTTGACTTTTGATTCCATGAGCGTCGAAATTAACAAAAATGATCATGGTTATAATATTCTTTATAGTTCTCAAACGGGGATGAGATCAAAAGTACAAAACTTAGATGGTTTTTTTGATACACCTATGTATCCTCCATTATAAATTAGTGTTAAGATATCGTTATAACTCTACTAAGACTACTCATCAAGTTAAATTAATTCAATAGTGTCTAATTTATGGATTAACAGTAGGAAGAGATTAAGAAATATACATGTGGTACCTCTATAACTATTCAACGATAACATCCTAATAGATTTATTGTTTAGATCAAGATCAGAATCTACATAATGTTTTCCAACCGACTAAAAACTCCTTTTGAAATTAAAGACACTTGAAATTTATGTGTAGTACTTTATTTTTGGTGGTAGTTTTATATATTTTAGTATATTATTGTGTTTTGTTTATAATGAGTACGTAAAGTAATATTAGAAACATAATCAACGTATATAATGATGGTATCCTTTTATAGTAAGCAATATAACTCTCATATTACATCAATATTATATTACTTATATTATTAACTTGATTCAATTTAAGTAATATGGATCATTTTAGTATTGTACAAAATTGTACGAAAAAATTACAAGTTTTTCTCATTATATTTATTTTTTTCTAAATATCAATCGCCATCGACAATATTCATGACAGTATTTGTAAATCAAAACTTCGATAACCTCAACGACATCGACATTGTCATTCCCGATTATCATTAAATCTTGATTTTTTTTCTTGTTAATCAAATAAAAATAATAACAATAGCAAATTTTCTTTCTAGACCATTGCATGACTTTGGTATTTTCCTTCTGAACTTTTTACGCCGGTATTTTTGAGGCATGTAATGTTATTATACACGTCATATGTATAACGTATTTGTTTGGAAGAGATATTATTGTGATGACGAGATAAACATTTCTAAGTTTAAAAACAGTACATTTGTGTTATGGTGATGCAATGGAACGGTGGCGAGCGTTTGCAGCAGGTTCAGAGTCTGCGATTCTCCAACTTATTCGCAACTTTTCCTCATCCACTCTAATTTCCTTCTTCCCATAATATACTCCTCATTTCAATTTCTCATCTTTTTTTTCTTTCTTTTTTTTTTTCTCCCTCAAAAATTATGGCCGTCCCAGCTTCTCTGGTTATCCTTCCCATCGGCGTCCTTTTCATTTTCACGGGCTTCATTATCAATTTTCTTCAGGCACGTAGTTTTTTTTATTTATTTTTTGTCATATCTATATATATACATACATACATATATATATGTGTGTGATATTTTTACTTTTGTTCTAAGAGCACGTCATGATTTTTATTTTTTTTAGGCTGTCTTATTCATTCTTGTTCGTCCTCTCTCAAAGAGCTCGTATAGAAGGATTAACAAAGTAATTGCAGAGTTGTTGTGGTTGGAACTCATTTGGCTCATTGATTGGTGGGCAGCTGTTAAGGTATATGTATTAAATATATATATATATATATATATATTGCATGGATGATGGTCTTTTTATATATGTGTTGTAAATTTATGTTTGCCTCATGATATTTTCTTATGTAGCTTGCATTTTCTTTTTTCTTGCATTCATGAATTTTTGAATTCTTTAAAGAAAAACAAGCGACTTAAACTAATTAGAACTTTCCTTTTTTTTCTCCTCTTCAGATTGAGGTGCATACAGATTCAGAAACGTTTCGATTACTTGGTGAGATTATGTTAGATATATTTCCAAAAAAAAAAAAAAAAAGCATAAAACGTTATCTAATTTTGAGGTATTAATTCACAGGCAAAGAGCATGCACTTGTTATAAGCAACCACAAGAGTGACATTGATTGGCTTGTTGGCTGGGTCTTAGCTCAGGTAGTACTTAATTTATGCATATTTTTCATTATTTTTAAGGTTTTTTTTTTTTTTCCTTTTCTTGGTAAATATTTTGTTTTTTGATTAATTTGAACTGATTGATTATATGTTGAGTTTATGAATTGCATAACAGCGTTCAGGTTGCCTTGGTAGCTCACTAGCCATCATGAAGAAGGAAGCCAAGTTCCTCCCAGTAAGTCCTGATCAATAATCAAACAGTACTACTCTATTTTCTGTAATTTTCTTAATTTGCTTTGTTTTAGTGAGTGATTAAAAGAAGGCAGTAAATTAACATCCAGATCATAGGTTGGTCAATGTGGTTTTCTGATTATGTATTCTTGGAGAGGAAATGGGCCAAAGATGAAAGCACGTTGAAGGTATATAATCTTTAAATGCATTAATTTTTACATTTTTTTTTCCTTGTTCTTGTTCTTCTATCTAATTATGTGTTCGGGAGCTTAAACAGTCGGCGTTTCGGCGTCTGGAGGATTTTCCCATGCCTTTTTGGCTGGCTCTCTTTGTCGAAGGAACTCGCTTTACGCTACCCAAGTTGGCTGCAGCTCAACGTTATGCAGCTTCAAGAGGGTTGCCCCTTCCTAGGAATGTCTTGATACCACGTACAAAGGTACAACTAGAAACTGAAATTCCTATATCAAATTACAAGGGCGCGCGCACATACATGTACACACACGTATACTAAATCATTAGTTTTCAGGAATTAGCAATCATACTTTTGGTTTTGTCCTGATCTCTTTGGTTCTTAATAAAAGTTTGCATTCTGGCAGGGTTTTGTTTCAGCAGTAAGTCATATGCGCTCATTTGTTCCAGCAATTTATGACTGTACGGTGGCTGTTTCCAACAATCAGCCTCCACCAACGATGTTGAGAATATTTGCAGGCAAAACTTCAGTGGTACGCCAGCAAAAATAAACATCTGTTTGGAATATATAAGTACCTTAAACATTTGTTTGGATCATATACAATGCATATTATGATTCTCATGCATATAAGTAACTCAAAACAGGTATAAACATGTCATATTCCTGTAAATGAGTACGTTAATATTAATGATCCCGTGATATTGCAGGTCAAAGTTCAAATCAGGAGACATTTAATGCATGAACTGCCAGAAACAGATGATGGCACAGCACAATGGTGTAGAGATTTATTTGTCACCAAGGTATAAAATAATATAATAATCATATATGCAAAAAAAGAACTATTACCTCATGTTATTGTTGATTTTCCACATAATATATGTGTGTATATATATATTCTCCTCAGGACGCTTTGCTTGAGAAGTACTCGACTAAGGGCACATTCAGTGACCTAGAACTGCAAGAGATTGGCCGACCCAAAAAGTCTCTAATTGTTGTCGTTTTCTGGCTGTGTCTAATTGTGTACTGCTTTGTGAAGTTGTTCCAATCGTCTCCCTTCCTATCATCATGGCAAGGCATGGCATTTTCTGGGGCGTTGCTGGTTCTTGTCACCGTTATTATGCAAATCTTGGTTCATTCATCTGAGTCAGAGCGATCCACGCCAGTTGGGTTACCATCACAAGATCCTATGAAGCAAGCACTTATTCAGGCATTTGCTGAGACTCAACAATAAAACCAATATAATCTCTCTTTCCCCTTGTTTGGTGGTATCAAAAATATGCTTTTCCTTTGTTTGTATGACTTGGAAACATAGATATTAGTGTAGCCCAAATAAATATGAAAAATCATTTTTTGTTGTCATGTGCTTAAAACTTAATACTTACAAAACAGTGGTGCAGCCTAATACGTAATGTATTTTTAAGACTTAATATTTTCGTTTTTTTTGAGTATGGAGTTTTAAATTTATGGGGTTAAATAGAAGTGCACAAAATATATAGTTTGATTGTGCATTTATTGACTTATAGAAAAGAGTGGTTACTTTTTAAAATTTTAATTATTTATTTTAGTAGACCTTAAGTTATGCATATTTTAAATACCAATCGCATAATTTTAATTTGAGTCTTCATCTTTTTAATTTGAAACCTTTAGAGTGTTTGAGAGTGTGGCCCTCAAGTTGCAAATAGTATAAAACTCTCATATACTACAGTGTAAAACAAAAGTATGTTTTAGTGTAAAGCTCTATCATGCTATAGTGTGCGGTTCAAACTCTAAAATTAAAACTCTTCCAAACACCTCCTTAGAAACGTTACTTGTAGATTTACAACTATTAGATGTTGATGCAAGAAAAATCAAACTAATAAAATACTAGTTTGAGTTTATTGGAGAAAATTGAGAATAATAAAGATTAGACATTTATGTCCAATTCAAGCAAAAGTACCAAACTACCAAGGCCAAGGAACTAACCCCACTACCAAAACTTAAATGACCTAAAAACCCGACTACTATATTCAATACAAATCGAATCAATTGTTTAATAGGCCATGTAGTATTTAGGTTTGAAACCGTTCAAAACAGTTCAAATTATAAAGGCGGTTCAAATTGCCGTTTGATGGAGTAATAACTAAATTCAGTTCAAACCGTGGAGGCAGTTTTAAAACAGCCTAAACCCTCAAAATTTAAACTTGTTCTCTCTCAAGTTTACATGGTTTGAACTATTTTCTATAGTAAAAATCATTTTTATTCTTGTTTTTCTTTCATAAACCAAAGTTTTTCAAACACCAGTTCTCGTTTTAAACTTAATGTGATATTTTGTTCTTATTTTATACCTTTACGTTTCAAACACCAGTTCAAAATCACTATTCAAACCATACAGTTTAGAACTCACAGTACAAACCGTAAATTTATAAATCATACCATTCTGAACCCCATGCACCAAACGAACCATAATATTTTTAAATTATTGATCTTTTTGTTTTAGTTTTTTCTTCTTTTTTTTTTGTGAGTTAATTGGCATCACGCACATAAAAATATTTTTATATACTTTTTTAATTGATTTTCATGTAAATTAATGAATTATAGTTTTTAATAGAATTATTGATTTTTATAGATTTGTTTGTGAGCTAATTGGTGTCAGTGTAATTAGATTTGATCTAAAAAATGTCTTTATAGTCTTGATAAAATACATGGTGTCAGCATAATTAATCCTAAATTTTTCTAATTGATTTTTATTAGTTATTATAATAAGTATAAAAATAATAAAGTATAATAAAAAAAAACACAAAGCAATTATGGATACATCGTCGCCAATGGAAAAATTTTATAATAATCAAATGTCTATGATGTTGAAGTTAAGTGGTAAACTATGTCAAAAATTTTTGGACAATTTATAAGAATGCCTCCAAATGTCCTAAATTATTAAAAATGCCTTTCAACACATTATTTATTAAAACCGTCCCTTTATTAAAAATTGGTGATTTATTAAAAGTCCAATTTATCATTTTTTCTCACTCCTTCTTGAGGGAATAGAGAGAGAACTAGGGTTTCTAATTTTTGAGATTAAATTATAATAGGTAAAATAGTAAATGTATAATTAATATTTTAAAAAATAAGATCGAAAAAGGGGAAGTTTTTGTGATGCAAAATAAAATAAAAAGGGGCAGTTTTTATGACACCCGAGCATTTTTAATGCATCAACTATGCAGTAATTAAGGATTATGTGAAATAATTAAAGCATAAATTTTGTAAGCTAAAGTTTATGCTTAAAAATTTGTTAAATATTTTAAGAATATAAAGAATGTCACGATGATTATTGTTATAGTTTGATTTTTAAGACAAATTTCATAAAAGTGTAAAGTGGGATTTTTAAGATTCAAAACCATGCCATAGTTTTAAACACGGAAGAAATGATGTGAAAATAAGTTAGAAAGCCTAATCGTTACAAAGATGTTGTACAAACTTTAAGATGGAAATATAGTAAAAGAAAAATACTATATAAAAATATGAAAAATTATATAGTATAAAAATTAAGCAGTATAAAATTATACAGTATGAGAACAATGCAGTATAAGTATTATACTGGTAAAGATATGTAGTTAGAAGTTGGGTGATAGAGTTAAGCAGTATATGAATTATACTGTCTAAAGTTAAGCAGTATGAAAATTATACTCTATAAAGTAATACAATATAAAAATTAGACTGTGTAAAGTTAAGCAGCATAAGAATCATACTGTGTGGATGATGTGGAGCTTGTGGACCATAAAAGATAGTATAAGAAAGAATACTAGGAGTATGAGAAATATACCGATAATATAAAAATACTGTCAATGTAAATTTAGACTGTTAAAAAGCTAATGTGGGACCCACCTAGGTGCTACTTTTAATGTGAATAAAAAGCCACATTCTCCCTTGTGAAGATTCGGTTTTGGGTCTCAATTTTGGGCAAAATATTCTTCGCTTTAGTCCTTGTGAAGTCAACACAAGACTTAGGTGTCCAATTGAAAACTTGGAACCAAAACAAGCTATTTTTCTTCTCCAAGAAAACTAGTAGCCCTCCTTTAAGTTCTCCAAATATTTTTTTCAAGATTAAACCTCAAATCAAGCTTAAACTCAAGATTCAAGAATACTAGTTTAAGAACAAGCACATTTTGAGGTAAAAGTCTCAAGTTTTTCCTTATAGAATTTTGTGTTTTTCTTGAGTTTTTGATGGTTTTAATGTGGGATTTTTACCATGAATTATGTCAAGAAAGTTAACCAAATTCATGCCTTTTGTGTAGAATCACTAAGCTTGCAAAATTGTGGGTAAAAGCTTAAACCCTTTTACTTTTAAATTGTTATTTTTTTTAAATGGAAGCTTGACTTGTATTTGTCTAAGTATAGACTATGGCATGTGTGGCATCCAGCGTGGGCATACTCCCTCAAGCCTTCATAGGACCTACCTTGCGGAGCCCCCGAACTTATGGCTCTCCTCGAGAAGGAAATAAGAACCTCTTAAGGGAGGTTTGAGGTTCGAACCCAAGGGACGCGAAAGAAAAACCCTGAGGGGACATAGGGCTCCTAAGGGGACAGTACGGATACGTGGCGGCACGGGGATGGTCTCCTAATAAGAGCCATAAGTCCGGGGGCCCCGCAAGGTGGGTCCTATAGAGGCTTGAGGGAGTACGCTTAGGTTGGACGCCACAACATGTAAAATAAATTTTATGGTATGATTATTATATGAGATGTATATATGATTATGATGATGATGATGATGAAACATGTCTTAAAACTAAGGTTTAAGGTTTTAAATGAAAAGTTTCACAAACTTTGATCTTAAAGATAGTTTGGATAGTTTTCAAGGAAATAAAATATTGATATGCTTAGAAGATGATTTACTTTATAAGTTGAACATGAAATTTGCCCATAACAGTGAGGGTAACAACTTTTGTAAACAAAGTTTTGAAAAATTATGAAGGACTAAATTGAAAAAAATTTCAAACTCAGTAGTTTTAAAAACAGCCGAAAACCCCATTGTACAGTTTGAATTTCAGAAAAGTTAAAACATAAAAATTGTAAGGCTTGTTGAAACTATTAAGTTTAATGTACAGTTCACAAAAAATTCTGCACAGTTTGTGAATTATGAATTTTACGCAATTTAATCACAATATTTCAAAACGATAATAAGGAAAAACGTTTTAAAATTTGTTGAGTTTAACCACAGAGCTTTTGTAAGTCTTAACCCTTGTTAAAAGTTGAACTTTTTGGTATAAAACAATTATTTTCGATCCTGAGGGCAAAAATGTCAAAATTTTTATGTTTCGGGCTAAAGTTGTTAAGCCGTGAGAAATTAGATTTTCAATGAGAAAATGTTGGTTTTCATGCACTTTTGTGGGTAGTAATTAACCACAGGTTTCAAATTTGAAAGAATTAAGAGATTTTATCAAGAATGAAAGATAAACATGTAAAGGGTGTAATCGCAAAGATTTTCAAATTAAGGTCAAAATTGTAAAGTTTTGATAAAATAGATTTTAACAAAAAGAAAACTATTGTTTTGTTTTCTTAATGTTATGAGAAGTTAGGAAATGCAAGTTTGGTTTAAAACGAGTTTCGAAAGTTTTTCTAAGACTTGTAAATGACAAAATGGTTACTTTTCATAAAAAGGCCAAAATAGACCCAAAATGATTGAATTAGAAAAATACACCAGAGCAGGAATTTTTTCGTACCCCATAAGCATCAGGATAGTAAAGAATATGAGAAGTTTAGTATAGTTACAAGGCTTATGAAAAACCCGTTAAATGTAAAATCGTCAGTTTTAAATAAACCACTAAAATAGAGCCAAGTGCTTCAAATTAGCAAAATGCCCTTAGACGGAACCGTCAACTGAGACAGGAAATATGGGTAAGGAATGTTTAAGTTAAGTAAAGAAAAGATAAACTGATAGGAAATTGGGCTAAGAAAAAGCAATGAACGATTAGTGTCTAAGTTTCATCATCAATCAAGTAAATTGATAATAAGAAATGTTAGCTAATAATCAAGTATCATTTGAAATAAGACACATAAAGCGACTAACAAAAGGAAAAATGAATGAAATAGGAACGTTAGAGCGCTGCTCGGATAAATCTCTAGCCTCACTTATGGCATAAAGAAAATGATTTTCAAATGCTATATATGTTTGAAATATGTTTGCATTTTTTATGTATTAAGTTTCAAAGATCAAGTCGAAGAATTGCAATGTATTCACAAATTGTTGTACTTAAAGTATGTTTGTATTGGTTATGCATAATGGTTTACAAGATCAAGTTATGATTTGCAATATAATAGCATATGTTATGCGTAATGTTTAACTATTAAGTTATGGGTTATGATATGTTAAGATTTGATATGCTCACTAAAGATACAAGAAGGTAAATTAATTAAGTGTCGTGCCGACCTCCTTGATGTGAGGTATATAAGTTATGTTAAAGTTATGATTTTGCTATTCGATAGTCTTAAGTCTTTCTTAAGGGAAGCATCATGTTATGTTAAAGTCATGATCTCATGATTGATGATGTTGGTACGAACACTTTAGAGCACAAGATAACATAAGATGAGAATGATGATAAAAGTTCATGTAAGTTATGAATTATCATAAGAAGTTCATAAATGAACATAAATGGAATCATGCATAATGACCTTGTTTGCATTTCTTTTCGTGATATGTTTATTGTATATGTTTATGAAAAATGTTTTGAGAAATGTTTTACGAGAAATGTTTTTGAAGAACATTCTATGGAAAATATTTTTAAGAAAAAGTTTATGAAGAAAGTTTTATAAGAAAAGTTTCAGAGCAATATTTAGAAAGTTTAATAAATATTGATTTGTGAGATTATGTTTAAACTTTTCGAGCAAAAGCTCATTGCTAGTTCCTTAATGCTATAAGTAGTTTTACGAGAGACTAGAATGACTAGTTGAAGAGCTCGATGTCACGGAGAGACATATGTGATGATTGAGTATGGATACCATTATAGTTTTGTTTCCGCTGCTCAAAGAATTTTTTTTTCACTATTTGGTATAGTGTTCTCAAAGTTTTAAGAAGGTCAATGTTTAAGAAAATATTTTATAATAAATGATTTACGAAAAATATTTTAAAATATATATTTACAAAATGTTTTAAATAATTATAAAGTTAAGTTTTAAACAATATTTCAGTTTACGTTGCAACAAATTTAAGTTTGTTAAAAGAAAAAAATTATTCGACAATTTTCTTACTTGAAAGTTAGAGTAAGTTAAAGAAAAGATGCTTAAATAAGTTAAGTGAAAGCTCGAAAAGGCAAGACGTCACAGTTTTAACAAGTTAAGAATAGTAGGACATTTTTAATAAGAAGTGTCCATAAAGAGCATTCCATATAGTTTTCTCATACTTTTTTAGTCTTAAGCCCGAGTCAAACAAATACAACATAATTAATATAGTTTAATTTATTTTTTTAGAAAATATTAAACCAACTAAATTGACAAAAATATTGTTAATTTGTATATTTTTAGGTTGTTTAAGCTTTACACAAATTTAAGAAATTAAAAATATATTTTTTAGAAAAATTCTTTTCTCTTTATGGGTTCCAATTCTCACTACTCACAAAAATATGACTCTCAAGATTATATATAACGTGCTTTTTAGATTGAAACTCACTGCTTTATTAGTGCTGGAATTATAATTTCACATGATTAATTATGATTAAACAGGGTTGCTATTTTTTTCTTTAATGTAATTGGACATTTGCTAACTCCTAAGTCCTAACCTTGAACTTCGCATCCATATAAATCACGTGGACGTGGATAATACATGTGAAAGGACCAACAACTTTGCTTTGTTAAAGAACAACCAATCTGTCAACGTATACATAGAGTTAATTTTTATTTTCAAAATTTTTGAAAATATTTTCACACACTTTTAAAATCAAAAATTTTAAAAATATTTTCAACATAATTCTCAAAAAATTTTTATTTTTTAAAACAAAAATATTTTCACATATTTTTAAAAATAATATCAAATGGTCCATAATTTTTATAAAAAAAAAAAAAAGAAAATCTTTATCCCACTTTTGGACCATGTGGCCCAATAATTCCCTATTTTTTGCCCTAAAGGACGCATATTCCTACGTCAACCAGATTTGAGAATCCTGTAATATGAAAATATATATATATATATATATATATATGTCACACTCACATTATTTATATAAATCTTATGGTTAATTTTATTTTTAACTTACAACGTAAAATTTTTTATTTTTATTTTCAAAGCATATGTTTTTTTTTTTTTGAAAGGACAGCGTATGTACTTAAATTGCAGGTCAGACACGGAACTCAGAAAACACCGTCTCTATCTCTAATCTCAATCTTCCACTTCCTGGTACAGCCATACATACGGTTCATTCTCTTCGATCTCCCTGCTTGTCCCACCACTATTCTAACTTCTTTTTTGACTATTTATTTCTGACCCGCAAAAGAATATTGCTTTTTATATATTACCCACGATTCTGTTGCATACATAACTATTTGTTCGAATTGTACAAAATACATAGCAAAAAAAAAAAAAAAAAAAAAAAAGAAGAGAGAGAGAGAAAGAAAGAAGAAAAAACTTTGAGATTCTGAGTGATCAGATATGGGGTCGTTGAAGACAGATGAAGAAATGGACCAGATTGGAGAGGATTCCAAGGAAGCGATTCTGTACGTCAATGGAGTTAGAAGAGTTTTGCCTGATGGCTTGGCTCACTTTACCCTCCTTGAGTACCTCAGAGGTATCAAAACAACTATTTCCAAATTGGGTTTCTCTCAAATTTTTTGTTGTTTGATTGTTTCCCCAGATTTTTTTTTTTTTTTTTAGCTTAAGACTTGAGTTGTGTCCAAGATTGGTTTCTAGGGAGAGAGTATAAAAGAGAAATGTGGGTCCGGCGTACTTTTGAGTATTTACTTTAGATTTGTCTTTCCATGCCTTGTTGTCGTTGAATTGGAAAAGATTCTAATTAGGATCGACTTTTTTGGGTGATAAAAGATATTGTTGGTCTGACGGGGACAAAGCTTGGCTGCGGCGAAGGTGGCTGTGGAGCCTGTACTGTCATGGTTTCATATTATGACGAGAAACTGAAGAAATGCCTGTGAGTCTCTCTCTCCAAATCCTTGGTTAATATTCTTGAGTTTTAAGTTAAAATGAAAAAAAAAGGCAAAAATGAAAAACCTTTTTCAGGCACTATGCTATCAATGCGTGCTTGGCTCCTCTATATTCCGTGGAAGGGATGCATGTAATCACAGTGGAAGGAGTAGGAAACCGCAAGGGTGGCCTACACCCAATTCAAGTAATCCGCTTTTCTTCAGTATTGCTAGTCCATTTTGCTTGTGTTTTTAGTTATTGTTTATTACCATGTTTCTTGAATGTGACTAGCGATTTATTCATATTTCCTTGTAAGAACTCTTCAAGTGAAAATTTTCCACTCTTCCAATATTAATGTGGGAAGAAACTTTTCTGCGTGAAAAATTATGAACATTTTAACATGGGCATTTCCATTAATTCGTTGTTCTTGCTAGGGAGACTGAACTGAATTATACAGAGTATTAGCCTGGTTGGTTCTAAGGTTTGAACAGAAATTCAAATTTTTTTGAGAAAAAGAACTGTAGTTAGAGGATTAAATTTTGGTCGAACCTATGAAACAAACAAGGCTTATGTAACCCCATTTGTATTTCTACATGAATAGCTGAAATATTTTGTGTGTGAGCTTAATTTGTATCTTAGTGATGTCCTGTCATTTATTCTTTGTTCCTTCATTTACTCTGCAGGAATCATTGGCACGTTCTCATGGCTCACAATGTGGATTTTGCACCCCTGGTTTTATTATGTCCATGTATGCGTTACTGAGGTCGAGTCAAACCCCGCCTATTGAAGAGCAAATTGAAGAATGCCTTGCAGGAAACCTGTGTCGGTGTACAGGTTATAGACCAATCGTTGACGCATTTCGAGTTTTTGCCAAAACTGATGATATGCTATATGCCGAGGCATCTTCCCTAAGCCTTCAAGAACGCGAGTTTGTCTGCCCTTCTACTGGTAAGCCCTGCTCATGTAGACCGAAAACTGAAAGCAACACCAATAAATGCAGTATGGGACAAGGTATGGTTTGTACGGAGAGGTTTCAACCGGTCTCGTATAGTGAGATAGAAGGAAGCAAATACACAGACAAAGAACTTATTTTTCCTCCTGAACTTAAGATTAGAAAATCAAGTCCTTTGAATTTGACTGGATTTGGTGGGCTTAGGTGGCTTAGACCCTTAAGACTTAAAAATTTGCTGGAATTAAAAGCAAAATATTTGGATGCAAAGTTATTGGTTGGTAATACTGAAGTAGGAATCGAGATGAGGTTGAAGCGCATGGAATATCGGGTTTTGATCTCTGTTACACATGTACCAGAACTAAATGCATTAAATGTGAAGGATGATGGCATGGAGATCGGTGCAGCAGTAAGACTATCGGAACTCATGAAAGTTTTCAGAAAGGTTGTAGCAGAGCGTGCTGCTCATGAAACTTCTTCATGTAAGGCCTTTCTTGAACAGTTAAAATGGTTTGCTGGGACACAGATTAGAAATGCTGCATCGGTCGGTGGGAATGTATGTACAGCTAGTCCAATATCAGACTTGAACCCTTTGTGGATGGCTGCTAGAGCAGAGTTTCAAATTATTGATTGCAAAGGAACCACTAGAACAACCCCAGCAGAAAAATTTTTCCTTGGTTACCGTAAGGTGGATCTAGCAAGGAATGAAATTTTGCTGTCAATATTCTTACCATGGACTAGGCCTTTTGAGTTTGTGAAAGAATTTAAGCAGGCTCATCGAAGGGAGGATGATATTGCAATTGTAAATGCCGGAATTCGTGTGTGTCTGGAGCAAAGGGGTGAAAATCGAGTTGTTTCAGATGCATCTATTGTTTATGGTGGAGTTGCTCCGCTTTCTCTCTCTGCAAAAATAACTAAGAATTTTCTCATTGGAAAGATTTGGAACCAGGAGTTACTTCAAGGTGCTTTGAAAGTCTTACAAAAGGATATTTTGATCAAGGATGACGCGCCTGGTGGAATGGTGGAGTTTAGGAAATCTTTAACTCTTAGCTTTTTCTTCAAATTTTTTCTATGGGTTTCTCATCAAATAGATGGAACACAATGCAATAAGAAGAGTGTACCATTATCCTATCAATCTGCTGTGGAGTCATTCCACCGGCCTCCTGTCATGGGACATCAAGATTATGACATTACAAGACATGGAACGGCTGTGGGTTCCCCTGAAGTTCATCTGTCATCAAGACTCCAGGTATGTATGTAGGGAAAGCAGCACTAGATGTTGTTTGTGATATTCCAAGTTCTTGTAGCATTTTGGGTTAGAAAGGAGGAGAGTTTTAGTAGAAAATGTATCGATTGCTCTCTTTCAGTTTCACATAAATTTTGTTTCTTTTTTTTCGTTTTTCACTTTTGTTTTTGCATAGTGATGTTGTTTTAATAATTTTCAACTAGGTTACAGGGGAGGCTGAATACGCCGATGACACACCGTTACCTCATAACGGTTTGCATGCTGCTTTAGTACTGAGCAAAAAACCTCATGCCCGTATGCTTTCAATAGATGATTCAGGAGCAAAATCTTCGCCTGGGTTTGTCGGGATATACTTTGCTAACGGTATACCTGGTGATAATAAGATTGGAGCAGTTATTGCAGATGAGGAACTATTTGCTACAGAATATGTCACTTGTGTAGGTCAGGTATGACACACAAAATGAACAACCATTAAATTCTATAAAAACATTATCGGAGATTCCCACTCTTTTCCCCTATTCTATCAATCAATACGGGGATTGTACATTTTGTGTAGGTTATAGGAGTTGTGGTTGCTGATACACATGAAAATGCAAAGCTGGCAGCAAGAAAGGTTCATGTTGAGTATGAAGAGCTACCGGCAATATTATGCATACAAGATGCCATCAATGCTAAAAGTTTCCACCCTAACACTGAAAAATTTATGAGAAAAGGGGATGTCGATCTGTGTTTCCAATCAGGGCAATGTGACAAGGTCATAGAGGGGGAAGTTCATGTTGGAGGACAGGAACACTTCTATTTGGAGCCTAATAGCAGCGTCGTGTGGACAATGGACGGTGGAAACGAAGTTCATATGGTTTCATCCACACAAGTATTTTAACCTGTCCAAACTTAACTTCATATTGCCTTTCTTTTATTGCATGCCCAAGCTAAGTTTTGGTTTCTACTAATTTTTAATATGTTATGGTTGTGTGCGTTCTAAATTATTTTTAAATATTATGCTTGTTCAGGCTCCGCAGAAGCATCAGAAATACGTTTCCCATGTTCTTGGCCTTCCAATGTCAAAAGTAGTTTGTAAAACCAAGCGCATTGGTGGTGGTTTTGGTGGAAAGGAGACGAGATCTGCCTTCATTGCTGCTGCAGCTTCTGTCCCATCATATCTATTGAATCGCCCTGTCAAAATAACATTAGACCGTGATACAGACATGATGATAACTGGGCAACGGCATAGCTTTTTCGGAAAATACAAGGTTCATTTATGCTACCCATATTGCCTGGTATATATTTGGTCAAGGAAAGAGGGTTGAGGGAAAGAGAGAAAGGAGGACTTTAACTTCTTAATAATCTAAATTTCTAAAGCAATACTTTGTTGCTTCTACTTGACCATCTGTTGGTCTCGGTATTTATTTACTGGAGTCAAAAACCTTCTTGTAATATAAGAAAATCTGATTGTGGAATCTTATGTGACATAGGTTGGATTCACAAATGACGGAAAAGTACTGGCATTGGACCTTGAAATCTATAATAATGCCGGAAATTCGCTAGACCTGTCTCTTGCTGTGCTTGAACGTGCTATGTTCCACTCAGATAATGTTTATGAGATACCAAACGTGAGGATCATGGGAAGGGTTTGTTTCACTAATATCCCTAGTAACACTGCTTTTCGAGGATTTGGTGGTCCTCAAGGAATGCTTATTACAGAAAATTGGATTCAAAGAATTGCGGTCGAGCTCAAGAAAAGCCCTGAAGAAATTAGGGTAATTTATATTATACTTGATTTCACGAAGCAGTTTATACACACGATTTTTTGAAGAAATCAGGGCAAGTTATATGATACTTTTGTTTGTTCTCAATGAAACAGTTTATAAACACTATTTTCTATTTTATTAATTTTTTTTTTTATTTTTTAACGAGCATTGAGCTTGCATTTTTATCTTTTTATATATAATATTCAGGAAATTAATTTTCAAGGTGAAGGATCGGTATTGCATTACGGCCAACAACTTGAACACTGTACTTTAGCCCAGGTCTGGAATGAGCTAAAGTTATCTTGTGAATTTTCGAAAGCTCGCGAAGAAGTTGAGCGATTTAATTCTCAGAATCGGTGGAAGAAGCGTGGTATTTCCATGGTTCCCACAAAATTTGGCATATCCTTTACTTTAAAGCTTATGAACCAGGTATGGGTAGAATTTGGTTTGGTTAAGGTTAAACAATGAATTTCCCTAGTATCTTTTATACTGTAAAATTCTGTCCAAATCGTATTAATTATCTATCCTTTAACAAACGGAAGGCGGGTGCTCTTGTTCATGTCTACACCGATGGTACTGTTTTAGTCACACACGGGGGTGTCGAGATGGGGCAAGGTTTACATACTAAAGTTGCTCAGGTTGCTGCTTCTGCCTTCAATATCCCTCTCAGTTCTGTCTTCATATCAGAGACAAGTACTGACAAGGTAAATTCACAATCTATTTTTGAAGGATTTGTATTTCCTTTTGCTGATGAATTATCTGTTCTGTAGACCACATCCCTAAGAAAACCAAGCTTGTCTTAATAGGTGGTTTTTTTTAAACTTGTCTTGTTAGTCAAATATCCTAAAGAACAAACCTAAACAGACTGAGGGGGCTGAAACAAGGGCTAAGTTTAACCTCACTATGGAAACTGGTAACATGGGAGAACATATGTAGATGTCAAGACTTAATTAGTTGACTCAACAATACTTAATTGTATTGCTTATTTATTTATACTATTAATCGTAGCATTGCTAATATATGGAGTCTGCATTGTGTTTGTCTTTGTGCTTTCTCTCATATAAGGTTCCCAATGCATCACCAACGGCAGCTTCTGCGAGTTCCGATATGTATGGAGCTGCGGTTTTGGATGCCTGTGAGCAAATTAAGGCACGCATGGAGCCCATCGCCACAAAGCATAATTTCAGCTCTTTTGCTGAGGTACCATTGCCTTCATCTTACCGCTACTTTATCTAGTCAATGTTCTATTTTTTCGCGCAATTCCAATTAAGTTAAAGAGTTTCATTTAAGAATTTAAACAACTACAACAGCATATGACACTTGTACTTGTTATGATCCTCAGCTAGCGACTGCCTGCTATGTGGCTCGAATAGACCTTTCTGCTCACGGATTTTACATTACACCCAACATTGGCTTTGACTGGATGACTGGTAAGGGGAATCCATTCCGGTACTTCACCTATGGGGCTGCATTCTCTGAGGTTGAGATTGACACGCTAACTGGAGATTTTCACACTAGAGCGACAAACATTATTTTGGACCTTGGATATTCTCTCAACCCAGCCATTGATGTTGGGCAGGTAATAATTATCCTTCTCCTTGTCACTTTTACACATCATTTTGTTGCACTCTATTTGATCTTTTTACTTTTGTGGGGGTCATTGCCCAAATGCAGATTGAAGGAGCTTTTATACAAGGTTTGGGATGGGTAGCTTTAGAAGAACTAAAGTGGGGAGATCCAGCTCATAAGTGGGTTCCACCTGGATATCTATACACGTGTGGTCCTGGGAGTTACAAAATCCCTTCTCTAAATGATGTTCCTTTCAAATTCCATGTTTCACTCCTCAAGGTATGTTCTTATCCTGCAAAGTCATTTTACTAATTATATTACTTCAGAAGATGGTGGGCTGCAGACTACTGCCAAAATACACAAGTACAGATTACTGCCACATGATACAAGATGGCAGTAGAACTAAAGAGAGTTCACAAAAAGACTTTTGCCATCTCTTTCATGTGTGCGTTGATGAGTTTCTTTTGAACATAAAAGTCGTGCTGTTAATTGATTAATGAGCTGTTTGAAGAAGCAGTTCTAATCATTAATTATAACTGTAAATAATGTAAAGTTTTTATATGCTACAGTAAAAAGTTATAGCGTAAAACTCTTATATGTTACAGTCTCAAACCGAAACTGTAGTCTGATGGTTTCAATCATTCCTCCAAATAGTCTATAAGGCCTTAATTTTTGTTCGAGAAAATTATATCTTGGTACCTTATATTTTGTTTGGATTAGAATTTGGTACCTCTGTATTTGGTTATTACTGAATATGTATCTCAAACTTTTTAAAAAAGTAGCTCGATACCCTGCGGCCATTTTTTAGGACTTAAAATGACCTTTTATGTCCTTTTATCATTTTTTGCCACTTTTACGAAATTACTTCTAGAAGAGTTAGAAAAATATATTTGTTATTATTTTTAGCTAACACTCTCAAAAAATAAGATATATTTAAACCCTTTTTAAGGCAATTTTAGAGTTAAGGAGGGAAAAAAAAAATAAAGAGAGTGAAGGACATTTAAGCCCTAATAAAAGGCGCAGGATATTTGGATGATATTTTTTGAAAGTTCGAGGTACTTTGTGCTTAGTATTAGCCAAACGCTGAGGTTGGTACCGTTCCACTTGTGTAATTTTTAGCCTTTGGTTTGCAATTACATTCTATTTAAGAAATAACTGTGTTTTCTCGTATCCAAAACAAGTTACGTTGACTATTGTCTTTGTAGGGGCATCCAAACGTGAAGGCCATCCATTCATCTAAAGCTGTTGGAGAGCCCCCATTCTTTCTGGCTTCAGCAGCGTTTTTTGCCATCAAAGACGCCATTGCATCTGCGAGAGCGGAAGTAGGGAACAGCGACTGGTTTCCTCTTGACAATCCAGCAACGCCCGAAAGAATACGTATGGCATGTTTAGATCAATTCACTGAGCCCTTCATTGGCGCCAATTTCCGGCCAAAGCTTAGTGTTTAATAATCTTCGGTCACCATCCGTGTTTTCTGTAATTTAAATTTAATGCCTGCAGTCGTGTTTATGCTGTACAGCTTCCGACCATCCCATCCATGCTTCTTGCAGAATGTTGGAAAATAAAGCATGCCGAAATCTGGATGTAATACATGCAAACAATTAATAAAATCATGATTATACAAAACATAAAAGGTATGTTTGATACATCGTATTGTATTTTGTTGTATTATATTTTATTATATTGTATTGTATTATAGATAGAAAATATAAAGTAATACAATACAATACGGTGTGTTAAACAAGCTAAAAATTATTAATTCAAGCAAAATAACATTGTATAATTTTCCAAACTCTAAGCAAGGCTTTACACACAATTTCTAATAACAAATTCTAAAATTTTAATTCAAAAAGTTGTAGTTTCAAAACACTAGAAACGACGAGGAAACCAATCAGGCTTGTTATTGTTTGGTGGTGGTTTTAGTTAGAGCAAGTCTGTTTCAATCGTATCAGGTTGTCAAACTTTTTTAATCTCTCAAATTTCTCCGTTTGTTGGCAACATTTTTTTAGATGCAATACATTAAATATTCTCAACTCATTTTGTAACTTTCTGTTTATTTCTCACTCCAAACAATCGTATTATTTCTCAAAGTCCATCGACTAATTCCCTAACTCCTCTTCTTTTCTTTTTCCTTTTCCCTCTTACCAAACAAGTTTTCGATGTCAATGCCTAAAGCAAAAGTCTCCGCCCTTCTTTTTGCTTTTCCCTCCTATCAAACAAGTTCCCAACATCAACAACTCAAGCAAAATATCGGTTGAATTGATCTATCCACCCCAAGAGATCAAATAATTGAGGAAGATCTAAAAGTAATTTTTATAGCAGTTTTCTAATTAACTAACTTGTTTCTTGGTTGGGTTTGGTCTAGTTAAAGAGCTCCAAATACGACCTAGTATAAGCATCACAGCTAATATCGTGATTTTGTTTAACTTTTAGTTACAACGAGTTTATCTCAATCATTATCGGGTTGTTAGCAAGCATAAATTATTCTGACTATTTTTTTTTTTTAAAAAGCTTTCATTTTCTTTCTTCATAATTGAAACAAGAAGGCAAAAGAGAGTAAGATGATCACGTCTCTCTCTCTCTTCAAGGAAGATAACAAGTACCAGTCATGTATATTTTTATTTCGTAATCCCTTTGCATGACCTTTTCTTTTTCTCTTTGTTTAATCATTTATTGATTGTTGTGTGTTAGTATATAATTTTCATCGCGACAGATTACATGAATCTTTCAACATGCTGAAGTAATGCGGGTGACTGTATGTACATATATATATATATATATATATATATAGATAGATAGATAGGCATGTACATTATTAAATACTTGATCCAATAAGGATGACATTTATACAGCAAAATGAGCAATATTGACAAACTTGCAAAAGATAAAAGTCTGGTAGGCAAGAAAATAAAGAGAATTTGAGACTATTACTTAGTCGGCCGTTTAATTTGAAACTGAGAAAAGGCTATAAATTCTTCAAATTAAAAAAAAAAAAGAAAGAAAACGGCAAAGAAATAATGCAAGCGTCCATTTGGACTTCGGATCATATGCCCACAACCATCCTTCTGTCTCGTCTACTCGGCCAAAAGGAAAAAAACCACAACAAACGAAACAAACCAAAAAGAAAGACTGTCATTTCAACGTAAAAGCAGGATCTTATTGGCCACTAAAGCACTGTTGACAATTGTCGATTTGTTAGTTTCTGTTGAAACAATAAGTTAACGAAATAAAAAAAAAATTATATCCATCGACCAAGAAGTTGGAATAGATTATTGCTAAATTAAATGGACCAATTAACGCGCTTCGCCGACAGAGAGAAAATAATATATATATATATATAGATATATATATATATGTATATGTATATATGTCAAATTTTATCTTTTGATCAAGGACAGATATTAAATCACTATTCTTGACTAAATCTCTAAAATCTCTATGCTGCATATGCTTTTATGAAACATGTGTCTATAAGATTGATTTAAATTCCAAACTTATTTCAAATTTCATGCTAAATTTGTTCAAGTAATTTCACAGGTATCTGTGCATATTTTGTTAGATACGTCGGGACTTCTATTGTGGAACCTAACCGATAGTGTACGTTTTAAAATCGTAATACCGGTAAAATTTTCTTTTTTTTGCAAATCTGCCGCTATAAGGTGGACACT
>CAMOHE010052665.1:2307-19472 GCA_946598075.1 Artocarpus hirsutus | reverse complement strand
TGGTTTCACCCAAAAAAAAAAAAAAAATAGGAATAGGAGGAAAGTAGAAATAAGATAATTTGGTTGACAATTTCCCACGAATTAGCCGCCATGAACAAAAAAATTTGAAACAATGATGAACATTCAAGAAACAAGGCATAGAAATACCAACAAATAATCTATTCAAATTGTAATATTCAAGCCAAAAAATCAATTCAAACACTATCTTGGTTTTGAAGCAAATAGCACATACAACAGTAACACCATTAATTTCCAAAACCTGACCTTTTCTCTATAATAAAATTTGCTTTGACCTTAAGCTTCCTCCCTTGTTATTTTGCTTGAAAACGAGGGGAAAAATAAAATAAAATAAAATAAATCGAAGAGGAGTTCATTTTTGGCTGTGAAAATTTGACACATTGGATGTGATCTACACTCTATATATTACAATTACATACATGCATATATACAAGTATATATTTTAATACATGATATGTATTTCATGCTTATGTACCCTGAACCCTAAAAGCCAGGCTTGATGCATAAATTGCAGTTTTTTTTTGGAGAATTCTTGATGTTTTGTGTAGATGTTATTGTCCTTTTATTTATTGCTTTAATCCATATATTTTTTTTGGGACGTCTTTGTTGTTGTTATACGAGTATTTTTGTGGTGAAATATAACATTTTGTCGGCGAGTAAATTTACTGTCAGAAAATATTAGTTAAATGAACATCAAAAGGTTCTTTGGTTCACCGGGTCTTTGATCAATGTTAATTTTTTTACTAGAAATTATTAAACGAGGCTACGACATAAATCAAGAATATAGTCAAATTGCGAACGGAAATGAAAACAAAAATACAATAGATAGAATTTTTACTAAAGTTTATAGTGGTTCATTATTAGATTAGAGCTACATCAACAGCTATAGCTACATCAGCTGCTATAGCCGCTTTCCCTACGAACTTGAAAAATGT
Organism: Artocarpus hirsutus; assembly: GCA_946598075.1. Taxonomy (NCBI): domain Eukaryota; kingdom Viridiplantae; phylum Streptophyta; class Magnoliopsida; order Rosales; family Moraceae; genus Artocarpus; species Artocarpus hirsutus. The sequence goes on along the minus strand of CAMOHE010052665.1, from coordinate 18,519 downwards.
ACAAATGTTTATGATTCCAAAAGTGCTTAGAGCATAGTAAAATTCAGGAACTCCTTTCTTAAGGGATGTCCAGGTCTTTTTAGAGGTGAGGGATAACCTAAGGGCTGATCCGGTACTATAGTTTGTGAGAAAAACAGTGTCTGCGGGAGATTGGGCAATTGGTCGAATCTGGAGTATCTACATGTCCATGTTCTTCGTGTTAGCGTTCGTTTTCGCTAGAAATGGTCTAGGGACATTGGAGACATGCCAAAGAAGATGGGAATGTGTTTGCGAGTGTCAAATCGACCATCTTGAATTGATTGAATGCTCGGGTTGAACCAAATATTACTTCGAGGTAACTACAAAGTGAACCAACTGCTTTGACCATGACGAGTAATACAGGTCAACTGAAAAGACAAGTCTTGATTGGAAGTGGGCAAAGGCAATTAGTGATCAAAGAAGACTTGACGAGTATTTTCTTTCCATCTTGTAGAACCGAAAGTTCACAGTACTATATTCAGCAAAAGCATTGCTTGTTCCAGGAGCCCTCTAACTGAGTTAATTGTGTTTTTAAAGTGTAATTATTTGATTGAGAGACAAATAAGGGGTTTGGAAGAGTAATAGTTTAAATTATAAATAGTGTAAAGTTTTTATGTGTTAATATTAAAAAATTACAATGTAAAACTCTCATATACTATAGTTCTCAAACCAAATTAATAATTTAAACTACTTTCTAAATACCCTAGAAGTCTTAACCCAACAACATTATTGTTGTGAACTAGAGCTTGGAGCTCTTAATTTCGGGTAGACAAAATTGGTGTAAAAATCAGAGGCCCAATTTTGTTTTTCCGGAACAGGATAATGGTGTTGTTAGCTACAAAACTTGTGATGAATCAATTGGCCCATTTTGTGAATATACAAAACCTTCTCTTCTTGACAAATAAAGGCAGTTTAGGTAGTTATAAGTCCCTCCATCTTAACCATAGATTGAGGATTCAAGTCACGCTTAACTTTACTCAAAAGTATGTGACTTTTCCTCTCTCTTTATATCAAAAAAAAAAAAAAAAACCCGCCTCTTCTTAGAGATCATGAAAAATCGGCTGGAGTATTCATTTTAAGAAAATGTGTCAACATTGTAATTTTATAACGTTGTACTATGTTTTCTAGTTGTCTCCTCTCTCTCTCTCTCTCAAGTCTCAATAGTTCCGAGACTTTTTTTAAAAGTTTAGAACACGCTTCGAAGACTTCAGCTGAGGATGCTGCTACGAAATTAGCAAAATACATGGAATTGATTTGGTCACATACATTATTTATTCTCTTCTACTTGTATCGCTTTTATTTGTTCATGCTTGTCATTAAAAAAAGAAAAAGAAAAGGAAAAAAAAAATTAACTCAAACGTGATATCGTCTTTATCTTGAGACAAAAAAAAAAAAAGGCAATCTATTTTATTGAATGAACTACCTTTTTTTAGGACGAGACCCGAATGTGGTTGATTAGTTTTTTCCGTGGTTTTCTTTCTCTCTCTTTTCTAGAATATGAATCGAAAAAGTGGTGAGAATCGTTTGTTAGAACTATTTTTATTATATAATATATAAGAATTTTACATTGTAGTAATTTTTTATATTATTATTGTAATATATAAAAATTTTACACTGTTTATAACTGAGTTTGTGATGAAACCACCACCAAGCGAAACAGCCAGCGACACGCAACATGTAGTTTATATTTGGGCAAAACGAAGCAATCTGGAACGACATGTCGTCTAAAATCCTACGACATCCTAGCAAATAACACGTGAAGCAACTTTTTTGCCACGTTCTTACGGCAGCCGATCCGGGTAGGACCCAATCGCTACTTTTTGTCCAATCGGCACATTCGACGCTTTTTTATTTGGGAAACATCGAAGCCTTCTTATTTCTCGATGCTCTGCGTACTCATCAATTTTCTTCTTCGTTCCCAAAATCCAAATCTCAAACTCTGATCCGATCGCAAAAAAATAGACTCAAAATCTGAACTTCATTTGATCAATATCCGCAATCTGAGTTCTTGACATAAGGTAATTGGTTTCTCTTTCGCAAATCACTCTTATAATCCAGATTAGGTAATTCAATTTCTGTTTGATTACATTCGTTTTTTCAGATTGAGAAATACAGAGTTCGATCCTTTTATATGTTTGAAGTGAGAACTTTGAATCGTATTAGAGGTTGGGATTTTTCGATTAACTGCTCGATTACGAAATACTAATTATTTTCATCGATAATATATTTAACAGATTTTATAGATTTTCAACAATAATGTACGACGAAAAATCAGCAGCACGAGGTCACAAGGAAACGCATGGAATGCGTGAAGATATTGACGGGGAAACGCCGTTGGATGATGTGAAAGGCCCAAATGTGTTTGAGCGAGTGAAAGAGGAGGTTGAGGCTCTCGTCCAAACAATGCATCCCAAGAACAAGTCTCCAACTCGTGGAAAAAGGTCTCAAGATAAAATCTAAAATTTCTGTCTATTTTTTTTCTGTTGATGTATATAAAGTGTTTGAGAAGTGTGGTTAGAATGTAAACTTTTAAACTAAAAACTGTAACATATGAGAGCTTTATACTGCACCTTATTTTTTTTTTATCACTGTAACACATTAAAGCTTTATACTGTAGCAACCAAAAGTTTTAGTTATAACTGATTTTGTCAAACACCCTGGCAGTTAGTTTTAAGGGTAATGTAGTTATTTTTAGGTATGATGTAAGATAAGATTATCTGCAATGCTAATGTTACATTTGGTATCAAAAAGTGTGAAAGAATGGTCTAATTGATGTGTTATTTTTATTTTTGTTCCAATGCATTATTTTATTTAAAATCTTTTATCTATCATTTGTCACAACATTAAGCTTTTGAAGTTGTAAAAGTAATTTTGTAAATTTAAAATAATTTGAAACGGGCAGTATTGTAATGATTGAATAAAAATAATATTACATCAATCAATAACATCAAAAGGCTAAACTTTGACATATCTATACTTGGTACATATTTGCCACAAAAAATAGCACATATCAAATTTAGCATCAACAATATAACTGCTTTGGAGAGTGTATTTCCTACTTAATAGCTAAAAATTAGCGTTGGTACACTAATTTTGCACTGAATTTTCAATGCTCTAATAACTGCCACAGGTATTTATTCTAACCAATTATGACGATGTGTTAAACTTTGATTCTTTAGACAGAAACGATTTTTGTTCTGGGATATATTTGCACTTGTTATCGTTTGAGGTAAAAAGTTTACCGATTTTGATGCTCTGGCATTTAAATCCTTGTTGTTCTGTGGTATAGCAAAGGAGAAGGTAGAAAGGATGAGCACAAGCAGGAGAGCCCGAATTCTGGACCAGGTATAACTTTTATGAAAATTTTTGGGATTTTATATATGCACTATTATGTTTTGCAGATGGAGAATTCTGAGGTCAATTGGACAGTGGTGTTAAATTTTTTGTTTGGAAATAGGAGGGGATAAAAGTTATATTGTTGTGTGGATTGTGGTTTTGATTGTTTTACTTGTCTACTGTACATCCTACTGTTTCTTATCAGCTGCTATCTTTCATGTTTTGAAGAATGGTAACTTAGTGTTGAGATGTGTATGGTTTTCTAACTCTACTTTATCATGTTCAGTTTCTGTTTGAAGAGTGTCGGGATTGTGCGAACAAAGTCCCACATTGAATGAGTTTATTAAGGACTTGGGCTACTACTCCTAATAGGTTGACCAACATGCAGGATGGAATCCCAAGTACCCAACAGAAAGATTTTAGCACATAAATATGCAGCATTTGTGCAATCTTTCTTTTTGTTACTGCTTGGCTCTTGTTCTTTAATTTTAACCAGTTTGATGACCACTATATCTATCGCGCCCCTAAAAAACTAAAAATAAAAAAATCTTGCGGTCGTGTTTCTTAAGTTTCCACATTTTGTTTTTTCAGATTCTAATGGCAGGACACCCAATTTTATCGAGAAAGCTAAGGCAACCATTGAAAAAATCATGCACCATGAGAAGACTTCGCATTATCCTCACAAGGAAACACATGGAATGAGCGATGACATTGACGAGAATACCCCAATCGATGAGGTTAAGGGTCCAAGTGTTTTTGAAAGAGCAAAAGAAGAAATTGAGGCTGTTTTTCAGGCGCTTCATGCTAAGAAAGGTCATTAAAAGACATATACAATAAAAGGGTTTTCCTCTTGCTAAGAAAGGAAGGTGATATTGAAGTCAATATACCAGCAGAGAGTTGGAAAAGATCATGCTTTCCTAAGTCCATGAGATCTGATTTTTCATTATTTAATGTGTTTAATCATGTAATTCTTAAATGTCTTGAAATTCACTGGGATCTGTCTGTAAATTTCTGTGAAGACTCTACTTTAGCTGGACAGAATGTGGACCTCGGAGTCGGAATTGAGCATTATGTACATGCTCTGTGGGAAGCTTGAGAAGGTTGTTTGTATTGTTTTGTAATTGAGGGCCCTTCTTTATAACAGAACGCTTCAAAAAGATCTAAGAGTGTGCTTTTCTAGCATGATCAGCTCTTTTTTATGCTTTCACATTCCATAAAGAACAAGGCAACAAAGGGAACGGCTATAGAAGAAGGGTTTGAATGACAACTTTTTCCTTGTACCAAAGCTTTAATTTATGATGGACTGGGACAAGCCTTACAAGTGAAGGTGAATGAAATATCTATCAGTATGAGCTAGAAGCAGAGTAGAAAGACGGTGGTCATGGCGTTAAAACAAATCAATGATGCCCAAAATTCCTACAATGAAGCACAAACACCTTATATTATTAGAATGTAGACATAATACAAATTGAAAACAAAAATAAAAACAAAAAAGGAATGAAATAAAATATAAGCAAAGAAAAACATTCAAACTAATGCTAGTTTTAGTATTAACCAAAACTAAAGAAAACAATCCCTGACAACAGCACCAAAAACTTGGTGGGTTGCATCTGCAAGTGCATGGAATTCAGCTCCGCCTTACAAGCAAAGGCCACGCTACCACCAATTCGGTAGTATCACGGTTTCTTCTCTTTTTAAAATTGTTGGATAATTTAAGCACACTTTTTTCTGTTTTTAAAATGGTTCGATACTTTTTTGAGTAAGATTTATGTCCAGGACTATAGGGTGCTACACTTTTGAGTAGATTTATGTCCAGGACTATAGGTGCTACACTTGTGATATGGTAGTTTTAAGTAGAATGACTATGGGTCTTTTTCATACTCCATCATTATTTGTCATAAGCAAAAAGGATAAGGAGGAGATGATGGTCAACCAAAGATAACCTATAGTGAAGACCACCGCACTTACGCTGCTGATAACATCCTGACAGTCGATCCTTCCTCAATGAACGGTCCTCGTGGAATGAGATTCGGAACAAAATAGACTCTGTCGGATTTGGCCAGATTCCAAAAACCAGATCAAAATTGCGGCTGTTTAAGTTTTAATGATGGTCCTGACCTGCGGGATAAAATCCGCGGGAAAAAAAAATTAAAAAAAAATAATAATTATAAATTAAAAACTAAATAAATTTTAAAACCATGAGAATGTCAATTTAGACCTTTGAGCTTTTTTGTTCTCACTCGTCGTCAGCCATGTTCCCTGCAACATAAGCTCAGTTTCTCTCTCTACTCTCTCTCTCCTGTGACCTCAGAATCCAAGCCGGCGATGGGTGCTCGCGCGCGAATATAATGGCGATCACCGAGCGTTAGCTAGGTTGAGGAAACTCCTTCAATGGATGCCAAAACCATATTTTCCGATTCGAACAAGATCCTAAGCAACAACAGCAGCAACACATGCTGTTGCGTGGGCCAACAACCGGCGTTGTCGTCGGAGAATTCTCCGCCGTCGGAGGTATCGGCTCTAAACAGGCTGTCCGAGAATCTCCGGTCGGTCTTCGCGTCCCCGGAGACCGACTTCTTCGCCGACGCGAGGCTGGTCGTGAGCGGACGGGAGGTCCCCGTCCACCGGTGCATTCTGGCGGCGAGGAGCGGATTCTTTAGGAATGTGTTCCTCGGATCGAGGGAGAAATGTTCGAGGTTCGAATTGAAGGATTTGGCGAAGGAGTACGAGGTCGGGTTCGATTCCGTGGCGGCGGTTTTGGAGTACTTGTATAGCGGGAAGGTTGGGGCGTTGCCGAAGGGGACTTGCGTCTGCGTCGACGAGGATTGCTCGCACGAGGCCTGCCGTCCGAAGGTGGATTTCATGGTTGAGGTGCTCTATGCTTCTTTCACGTTTCAGGTCTCCGAACTGGTGGCGCTTTATCAGGTACTCTAAATTTTTGACGCCTCCATTTTCAACTTTTTGGATTGGAAACTCTTCATTTGCGTTTTTTTTTTTTAAGGAAAATATCTCATGGTTGGTTGAATTGTGTGTGTCTCTGTGAGTGTGTGTTTTTTTTCTTTTTCTTTTTCTTTTTTGGCATTGCTGAACTTACCATACTTGGTTTTAGTGAAAATTTGTCAAAGCAAAAATATTGGACTTTTTTCAACAAATGTATTAGGTTGTGTTCTTTTTACTTATACGTAATTGCCACATATTGTTGTGCTTCTTGGATACCGTTTATTGGGACTACTTTGCCCTCTCAGTTTGTTGGTTCGTTCGAAAGGCGTTCGTTTGAACTTTTTTAGTTTGAAATATGTGGCTTGAAAAATGGTTTAAAAGTTCAAAACAATGAAGGATATTTCCGGATTTAGCATCTTTTTTTTTCTCAAAATGTGTAATTAAGGGTTCAAAATGGGCTTCACTTTTCTTTTTTGCCCAAACGTTGGCCCAGATGAAATTTTTTGTTTGAACCAGTTGAACCCTTGAACAAAACGGCCCCTCAGTTTTTCTTGAACCCTTTGGATTTGTTTTGCGTCGGGTTTTTCGCAAATTGTTTGGACTCTGTCACCCAGTCTGGTTGAATCTGTTTTGTGTGCATTGTTGCACTTACCATGCTTGGTGTTGAATTTTAATGTTTTGAATACTTATACTGCACGAAAGAGAATTACGTATCCTGAGCTACTGTTTTGGAGGGAATGCTTCCTTTTAAGTTTCTTTTTCTTCTTCATACAAAAATTTATATATGTATGTGCACTGAGTTACATTAGTTATTGGCTTTGATTTCAGAGGCATCTTTTAGACATTCTTGACAAGATTGCAGTTGACGACGTGTTGGTGGTTCTATCTGTTGCAAATATGTGCGGTAAAGCGTGTGACAGGCTGCTGAAGAGGTGCATTGAGATTATTGTTAGATCTGATGTTGATGTTGTTTCTCTTGACAAGGCCTTGTCCCAAAACACTGTTAAACAGATCATGGATTTGCGGTCGAAGCTCGACTTTGAAAATTCTGAAGGCCACGTCTTTCCAGACAAACATGTAAAGAGAATCCATAGGGCTCTAGATTCAGACGATGTTGAATTAGTTAGGATGCTATTAAAGGAAGGGCATACGAATCTTGATGATGCTCATGCGCTTCACTATGCTGTGACGTATTGTGATGCAAAGACCACAACAGAGCTCCTTGATCTTGGACTTGCTGATGTTAATTGCAGGAATGCGAGGGGATACACTGTTCTGCACGTCGCTGCAATGCGAAGAGAGCCTAAGATTATAGTATCTCTTTTGACAAAGGGAGCACGACCATCAGATCTTACCTTGGACGGTAGAAAAGCACTTCAGATAACAAAACAGCTAACAAGGGCTGTAGATTACTTTAAGTCCTTCAAGGAAGGCAAAGCTTCTCCCAATGATCGTCTGTGCATAGAGATATTGGAGCAAGCAGAAAGAAGGGATCCCTTGTTGGGAGAAGCTTCTATGTCCCTTGCAATGGCAGGTGATGATCTGCGGATGAAACTGTTGTACCTCGAGAATAGAGGTAATCTGCTAATGATCTGTTATATCCCTTTCCCTCTCATACAAGTTGCAGCTTGTGAAGAGTGTTTTGGTATACTTTTTAGCTTCAGAGTTTTTTCTTCTCAATATATATATTATATATATTGCATTTTGGTGTGTCCATGATCTCTCTGGTTAGGTGTTTCTTTTTTTCTTCTTAGTAGACTCCACCTTCTAACATGGGGGCTCTCTGGGGTAAAACAAACTTGCATTCTACGTAAATCCTCATCAGTAAATTTTCACACCTAATATGGAGGTTCTCTCTTCCTTTTTAAAATGAGATTTTTCTCTGTACTCAGTCCTTAGATTTGGATCGAGTTAATAATTAATCATGCCATGAATGACGCATATGGAACTCGAAGCTTACAGGGATAGTTTCTATATATTTAGTCAGTTTTTTTTTTTTAATTATTATGTTAATAATTATGCTGTTGATTCATTCTCTCTTATCAGTTGGACTAGCGAAACTTTTATTTCCAATGGAAGCCAAGGTCGTGATGGATATTTCTCAAATTGATGGCAGTTCTGTGTTCTTAGACGGGCTAAGTGCAAAGAATTTAGCTGGTGCCAAAAGAACAACCGTAGACTTAAATGAGGCTCCTTTCAAGATTCAGGAGGAGCATCTGATCAGACTGAAAGCACTCTCTAGAACTGGTAACGATTTCATACACGCACCAAGTTTAGACAGACTATTGACATAATCCGTAACTCTTACCTGATTGTGTCTTCTTTTCTTTCTGTGGGCAGTGGAACTCGGGAAACGCTTCTTCCCTCGTTGCTCGGAAGTACTCAACAAGATCATGGATGCGGATGACTTGTCACAGCTGGCGTACCTGGGACATGACACTCCGGCAGAACGGCTAGTAAAGAAACGGAGGTATATGGAACTGCAAGAAGTTCTCAGTAAAGCATTCAATGAGGACAAGGAAGAAATTGATAGGTCTGCAATCTCTTCTTCTTCCTCTTCCACTTCAATGGTAAGGCCAAGTGGTAAGCTCACCATCAAGAAATAAAAACTTTGGTGTATAAGATGCAGTATATTGTTGTCTTGTACCATATATACTCAAAATTTGTCTTGTTGGCTTGGCTCTTCCATTTTAGTTTTTCCTTGCTCTTTTGTTTCTGTTTTCCCCCTTTTTTGTATTCTAGCTCAAAGTGTTAATACAATAGCTTCTACATTTGCATTTAATTGCAAATTTGTGAAGCCGGTAACGGCCTCCACATTTTGTAACATTTTAAAGACTTCTGTTTGGCTTACAACCACGAACTTACACATCAGGCACCCCAGCCACTAAAAACAAAAAACTCATTTTCCTCACCCCGGTAATATACCCTTCTTATTATTTTCCCTCTTACCAAACATGCCCAAACTAAACGTGTCTGCACAGTCCTAATATTTGGAAGGAAATCCTTATAAACAGGAAGGGGAGGAAAATACAAACCATTATTCACAAAAATTGAGCCATGATATTATATTGTACCAACCAAATGGGATTTCACTAAAAAAGCAGAAATCGCCATTGCCATATATGAGAACAACTCAAGTTGAACGATGATATTAAACGTGTATGCGTATATACATGTTCATAAACTACTAACTAGGATACTTAATAACATGATCATGCCATGGGAATTCCTGTACACATGATATGAAACTTGCAAGACTTACAAAAAAAAAAAAACACAACAACAACAACAACAACTCTCAACCTAAAAGCAGCTTATTAAAAAAAAGGTACGACCTGAAGCATGAAAATGAACACCTCCAACACTTGGAAAGCATTGCTCTAAACCAAAATATGGCTATGGCGTAACAAAAAAGACCCTCCTCAGCTAAAATGGGGAATTCTTTTTCCCGACCTGCAAATATCATTTTCACATGTCACAAAATTGTAACATAATTGTAATATCATGATTGACATTTCAGAAAAAAAAACTGCATAGAGAACAAGTATGAACAATAGTTAAAAGATTTTATACCTGTTGAGCTTAAAGCATTGAACCAATACAACCACTTTGCTCAACCAGACTAGTCATGATTCTGCCACCCCAATCCCGTGGCTTCTCAATCAAATCCTCCAATTCATGGTAAAACTTGGATTCATTCACGGACAACTCCTCCTCAAGAACTGAAATGTCATCTAGCAAATTCTCGGACACGACGTTGTAAGCCGAGAACATGTCTGAACCACCACCACCAACACTTGCTCCACGCATCTCCTTCACCTCCTCCTCAATATGATCCTCAAAAGAACTACATGATTCACCATTCACAGTGGTTGGAAATGACGTTTCTTTCGGCGAGTTTTTCAAGTACTCAGTGAGAAGTGACTGCATTGTGAGAGGATCTGGGGTGGTGGTGGTGGAGAGAATTCTTCTCCTCTTGCCTATATTAACCCCATCAAGCTCTCTCTTTTGTCTTCTGTTCTGAATTAGTTGCTGAGTAAAAGCTGGGTTTATGACGGTGTTTGTGAGGAACAATAACATTTGTTGTTGCCTGAATTCTGCGCATCGAATGCGCTCTTCCACAGCATTGAGCTGATTCTGTGAGTCCTTCTGTTCCTGTCTCAGTTTAAGGATTTCTGATTTTAAGCTGTTTTGGTCGTTCGTCAGCTTGTCGGTTTCTGATTCAAACCCGACTTTCATTGAATAGGAACAGGCTAGTGTTGTTCCCTGGGGCTGCTTGTTGTATTTGCTTCTTCTCTTGATGTTCTTCAGCAAATGCTTTTTCCCCCCTTGAAACCCTTCATTTGCAAACTCCCATTTATCCGGATCAACTTTCTTGAAGCCCTGGTCAAATTATAAAACGAAACATATTTTTAGTCCAAAAAAAAAAAAAGGAGCACAGTGGAAATCAGAAATAACTTGGTTTATAAGAAAGGGCAGATTATATATAAAAAAAAAGAAATGTAAATAGAAATTGTTGTGCACAAATTGCAAGTGTAACATAGAAAATGCAAAAGACCCAAATACCAATAATTTACAAGCTGTAACCATTTCTTTAAAAACAAGTAATGACACTAGAAAGCCCAAAAAGAACACTAAAATAAGAAAGAGTATGAATTTGGACTAAAAGCTTAAGAACTAACAAATTAAAAAGGAGAAAACATTCAAAGAAAATAAGGGAAAAAACATTTAAGTAAGACAATGTTAATTATGCAATGTTAATAATAAAAAGAAAAACAACAAAATTCCACTATCAAGTATTAAAAACCCTCAGAATACCCCAAAAAAATTCCAAAAAAAGGGATAATTAAGTGAATACTCACATGTAAGAAAGCGCTAATTATACCCACAAACTAACGAAAATCAGTAAATAAGAAAGGAAAAATAATTAAATTAGACAATCAAATATTAAAACCACCCACAATAACTTAAAAAAAAAAAAGAATAAATTAAAGTGAATAAAAATTCTCAAAAAAAAAAAAAAAAAGATAATTAAAGTGAATACTCACATAAGTATTAAGCTGGCGCATGAAGCTTGAGAAATTGCCGTGCTTGAAATATTTAGGAAGAAGATTCTTGGAAAACTCGTGAGAATCCCGAACGACGAAACTATCACGAGCTTCACTCCAAGACACGACGGAGTCAGTCTCAGGGTCGTCCACCATTTGGAAAGTCTTGTTCAGGAACGGCGGTGGGCCCACCTCGTGCAGACCCTCCATCGGCTTCGGAACTACCGCCGCCGCCGGCGACGATGCCGACGAGCACCCACAACAGCCGCCGCCATTTTTAACCAAATCATCATCCTTAACATCCTCGAAAAGCTCTTCGCTCTCTTCCTTGATCTTCACTACTTTTTTGGGCTCTGCTTCAGTGTCCGGAGACGAAAGGCTCGGACTCCGATGAACCTCCGTCGTCGGAGAGGACGACGACGAGGAGCCGCCGTCGACAGACGCGGCGGTTTGCTCTTCTTTAACGGGAAGAAGAAATAGCTTCTCCTCCTCTTCCTCGATGTTCTCGGCTTTTTTGACGGCGCCGTTTTTTTGGTTCCAGATTCTGGGGAACTGGGTGTTCTTTAATGGCGACAAAGACCCGCCGGAAGTACTTCCGCCGCCACAACCGTCTGCCGCGGCTACCATTTGAAAGTTTTTTATTTTTTTGGGTTTAAATTTTTAGCCTTTAGAGATAAATGGAAAAACGGTTTGGCGATTGGTTATACGTGAGGAAATGTATGCGGAAAACAGAAGAAATTGGATAGGTGGGAAGCAGGAGATTTGTGGTTTTTTTTTTTTTTACTTTGTTTTTGTTCATACACATATATTATATATATGTGTATATTTATACTATATATATTATGTATTATGTACTATATATTATATATTGTTGACATGAATGGTTAGCTGGCCATCTGTTGAGCAAAGGAAGAGTATACGTGGGTGTCCATTTAAGGCAAAAAAAAGGTGACCAGCCACGTTTCTTTGAATTTTAATCATCTTTTTATTCATTTTTGCTTTATTTTGTTTTTGCCATTTGTGTCAATCTGTTGAACCCTCAAGGGCTTTTGTTGTTTTTCCTGATTGCACGTACCCCGAGCTTTTGGAAACTTACAAATCACCCCACCTTTTGATTTTCTAATTCATCATCAGATTTTCTTTTTTTTTCCAATTTTATGTGCACGGAATTTTGGAGAAACGACATATCCTTTGTGGGCAAGGGGATGGCATGTGTGAGGGGAACGTGAGTCACACGCAATAGCGAGGTCTACGGAACAATGTGGATAAGTATGTAGGATTTAATTTTTGTTTAATTACTTTGTCGTTTTTAAAGTGGTAACGAAGGGAATCTTTTCAAACATTACTTTGTCGTTTTTAAAGTGGTAATGAAAGGAATCTTTTAAATATGAATATTATATAGAGTGGTGAAGCGGCATTTCACACATACTTCATCTAGTGCAGCTTAGCGGCCACATGGCATAACCTATGACTCATTCATGTCCATTTTCCACGTAGGAGTTAAGTGTGTTGTACTATAAGCTCAATGGCTATTATTCTTACTAAACTAAATTTTTGATGAAACACAATGAAATTAAAAAGAAAATTAAAAAAAATAGACTCTTAACTTTTTTAAATATTTATTTATTTATTGTATGATAAAATGAGAAATAATCATTTTCCTTTATTATTTATCAAATGAGAAATAATCGATTTCTCTTATTATCTATTAAATATTTTATTAAAATTTTTAATATAATATTTTATATAATTTTATAAATATTGACTTGTAAGATGTGAACTTATTAAAGATGTCTTTCATTGAAATCAAATTCAAAAGAAATGCAAGAATTCATGGTTCTTTTTTTTTTTTATCTCTTGGATGCAAATGCAATAACCTTCTTTATTTTTAATTGGATCTACTAAGTTATCATTTTCTTAATTTGGTGATAAACAAATAATTCAATTAAAAAACCTTGTTTTATATAAAAAAAAAAAAAAGGCATTTTATAGCACTATACATATTTGGTCTTTTAACTTTAAGTCTTATGAAAACTTTAGATTATTCCAGTATAAAACTCCTATATAATACAATAATAAAAAAAATACTATAAAATTTTAATATGTTACAATTTTCAGTTTAAAAATTATAATTCTCGCTACATTTTTTAAACATCTTATACGTGTAACTTATGACTTAATTTGTGAAGATATTTTAGCTCCATGAAAATAACAACATAACAAATAGCTAAAGAAGTGAAGTGAATATTGCCTTTCTATTGAATGTCAAATTAATTAAAAAAAACTGTTACAAAAAAATTGCCTTTCTTACTAAGTACCAACTGCTAAGTGGAAGAGACTCTGAAGAGACGCAAAAACTTGCTAGCTCTGGTACAAAGAATCGTACGAATGGCGACGACGTCCAAGACAGAAAAACAGATATTTCTTCCAAAGAGCCATTACGCGACCCAATTATTTTTTATTTTAGTCTTATCTTTACTAAAGTCTACAGGTTAATTAGATATGTGACCTTTTTTAATTTGTAAAATTAAAATATGTCTGTAGTTCATAAATATTATTTATGTGTCTCAATGTATATGCATAAAGATATTAATGACCATAATAATGATATTGTTAGTTTTAAATTATTTTTTTAGAATAACTATAATATGCGTATTTAAAATTTCAAACAGATTATAATATCATTATATTTAAAAAATCCTTAGAATTACAATGTTTGTTGCTTAAATTCAAATTAGTTTCTAAAATAACGATTTTAAAATTCTCTAAAAAGATGGAATTTTTTTATCTACAATTTGGAATTAGGGTGTTATAATTAAATTAATGATATCATTTTGCTAACAAATTGAAATTAGAGTGTTGTAATTAAATTAATGACACAGTATTATTAAGTCCTTTTATGTGTCTTACTGGTTATATAATTAATATATTATTAAGTTAATGATACGTAATAATAATGATATACAATGACATTCATTTCTTAAGACTTCAAGTGAATGATTTTTTTTTTTTTGTGATATGTTATTAATTAATGATATAGTATTTATTAAGTCTTTTTGTGTATCTTATCGGTTATATAATTGTTATATCATTAAGCTAATGATACGTAATGATAATAATACTCGATGACTTTCATTTCATTTTTTAAAACTTCAAGTGATAATGATAATGCATCAATGTAATATGTTAAAATAAGAAATATATGTATACATCTTTTTCCCTAATTTAACTATTCAAAAAATAAAAAATTTTGTTATAAAAATTTAAATATATAATAATATTTAATTAGAGGATATTTTAAGATTCTAAATATACAAAATTTTTAAAAAACAATATATAAATGATATTTATATAACAAAAATAAATATTAATTTACTCCTTAAAAAATGGCTAGATTATTTTACAAGTTACACGTTCTTAAAAGAAGATTTTACACCTTTGGAAGTCCTTGGGCCAAATTCAACGCCCACGACCAAGCCATTGCCATGTGGGCCAGTGGGCCTTTTTTTTATTTATGCGGGTCCGGCCACTGCATGAGGGCCACGTGGTAGTAGCAAGCCCATTTTAGCTTTTGTAAAGAGGCTTGTGTGGCTCTTTGCCGCGTCGGATTTCCCAGGAAATAAACCGTCATTTGAGGTAATCGTTATCCAGATAATTGACGTTATTAATGCCATTTTATTTGATGTTTTTTATGTTTAACTTATTTTTTAATTCATTATTTACAAATAAGTTTAGGAATATACTAGTAATTAAACACAAAAATTCAACCTTTTAGATGATTTAACCTGTCCTGTACATTGATAAGAGGATTTTTTTGAAGCCTAGCATTTTCATATTTCAACTAATACGGTGTAAATAAATTTTTAAGCAATTGTAGAATATGGTTATAGTCGAGTTCAAATTTATTGTCTATTTTTTTTTTCTTCTCTTGGTTGTTCCATCGATACTATTTTATTTAATTGTTTAAGTAGTTTTAGTTTTTACTATTGATTATATTAAATTTTAAAATTTAGAGGTAGGATTAAACACAAAAAATTCAAGACATAAATATGAAACTCTTAAACTCGATAATGGTATAAACATCACAACGGAAAAAAAAATAAACTTGCATTTGTAAATAAGCTTAAACTTATGAATTTGAACAGTAAATAATATAAAACTTATATATTATTGTATAAAATAAAAATATGTTATAATATAAAATTCTACAAACTATAACGTTTAAGTTGAAACATAGAAGTTTAAAGTTTAAACTTATTTATTAAACACTTATAGGCCGTTTAAAAAATCAATTGAAATAAACATTTTAAATTTTAAAATTGTAACATGTAAAAGTTTTACCTTTTTTTTTATTATTATAGTTATTAAGAACCTATTACTAACAGTTAAAACAGATTTGTTGGAAGGGCTGTTCCACGGAAAGGTTGATGGAGTTCCGTTTAAACATGATTGAAAGTTATTAAGCACTGATAAAACATCACCTGCGGGACATCAAACGACAGTGTCGATGGATCCATCTGTGTCAGTTTCAGTGTTTCACCGAGACTACACGTGGCGTTACCCCACCGTTGTTGCGTATTGAGGTCGTTACGTGATTGTGTGTGGTTCTTTGGGCTCTTGATGTCCGGATGTGGTGGTAGACATCATAAACGGGCCCTGGGCTTTTTCGTCGTTTGAGAAAAAGCGCACCGGAAGCGTGGCCGAAGCTCTGCCTCAAAGTCCAACTGAAAAGACGTACGACCTGGTGTATTTATCCACGTTATCTTTACAAGACACTTTTGCCTGATTCGTTTACCTCTTTTTTGGTTTGCTCCTTTTGAAGTTCTGTGCCGTTGACGTCAGTAGATATCACTTCGAAATCAATACACAA
>CAMOHE010052664.1:137020-149649 GCA_946598075.1 Artocarpus hirsutus | reverse complement strand
AAAAAAAACTCATTAATAGTTATAGTATTAGTATTTAAAGTGGCTGGAATATTAAAACTCGTTCAGGCGAGACAAAACAATTAACAAAGCGTACGAATCCAGCGAATTTCATGAGTCTATGCGAAAAAAGGTAGGTCCTGTTTAAGATAAACAAGGCTCCATAGGCACCACAGCCACAGAGACAATCAATGAAAATTCTTGTTCAAAAATAAAGATACCAGAGACCACTGGTGCTTATTACGATCGCGTGTTATTGAAAAAGAACTATAGCATGCTAAAAAATTAGAAATGAACTGGGTTCTACTATATTATATGCAAATCTTAATACAATCCTATAATCTTGATAATTGTATCACCAATAGTAGCATTTTTCATTTTAATAACATGAAAAACAGAATTTTATTACATGTCTGGAAGTTTGAACAATATTACGCAAAGCAAGTGATAATATATATGTGACGCACAAAATCACTCTTGTTTTGGTAGTGAATCACTGAATCTGAAGAGACGTGTTAATGTAATTTATCAAATATGACATCGAAGTACTAACATATTATGACTGTGACAAGAGGAGTTGAAGACTTCAATGGAGCTTTTTAGGCCAAGCATGGTTAGCGGGTTCTGACTAATGAGCAGGCTCTGCTGTGCATTGCGCTAATGATCATTTTTGGAAGGTAACGACGAACATGAAGATTCAATGGATTCTGTCAGTGAGGGATCTGCTTGAAAAAGTTTGTGGATATGTACAGTGTATTCTGATAGCTTTTCTTGGGTTCCATGGCCCAATGGTGTACAGTGTAGACCAACCTTCAATCCGAATGGGGCTGGGGATTATAGGAAAGTCTATTCTCTGTTTTATCCTGGTACTCTGTGTGTGTGTGGAATGTGCAGGTTGTTTATGCCATTTTCGACTCTCAGTGTGCAATGCAAATCCTGAAGATCAATTCTCTTCCTGCTCCAACTAAGGATCGGCCAGTGTGGAGGCCTAACCACTCGGGTTTCTTCACTGTCAAAAGATGCATACTATAAGGATCAGCATCACCACTTTGAGGAGAATCAGCTTTGGAAAGCTCGGATCCATGAAAGATTGAAGCTGCTGCTTTGGTGGATTGGAAATGAGGCTCTACCAACGAAGGATAAGATGACTTGGCCAAGCGGAAGAACTAATTCTTTGTGTGTGATGTGTGGTCAAGCAAATGAACATTTAGTTCATATCTTTGTAGATTGTTTGTTTGCCAAATTCATTTTGTTTGGCAACAAGTGGTCTATAAGGATCGAATGGATGGGGATGAAAACTTTTGAAACAAGAAAAAATTCTTTTTGATCTATTACTCTTCTAAAAAAAAACATAATATATACAATTTTTGCTATACCAAAAATAGGAAAAATACAATTGTACATTTTTAGCATTAACTATAGCAATATTGGGTCCATGATAATATCCCAACAATCTTGGCATAGCATTAGCTGGCACAATCGTAATAGAAATCAAGGTGGTAATGATATCTTGAATTTCATCAATCAATATCCAACTCAGCAATATCTCCAACAGTCCCCCCTCAAGATGGAAGGTGAAGATATTGAACTTCCTTCTTGACTAGTAAACTGTGAAAGACATCAGCAGCAAGGGACTTTGTAAAAACATCAGCTAACTGGTGCTACGAATGAACATATTCAGTAGGAAGAGCTCCTTGTTGAATTTTCTCTCGAATTAAGTGGCAGTCGATTTCAATGTGTTTAGTTCATTCGTGGAAGGTTGGATTTGCAGCAATATGAAGTGCAGCTTTGTTGTCGCAGTAAAGAGAAGCAAGTTGAAGGTGAGGGATGCCAAGGCTGTTAGCAGATAAGTCAACCGGCTATGCTCACAACATGTTGTGGCCATGGTCCGGTACTCTGTCTTGACAGAGAAACGGGATACTGTAGATTGTTTCTTTGATTTCCATGAAATTGGAGAATCACCAAGGAGAACACAATAACCTATGACGGAGCGGCTAGAGTCGGGACAACCTACCTAATCCAAATCACAATAAGCATGTAATTGGAGAGAACTAGAGGCGGAGAGAAAAATGCCTTGGCCAGGACATCCTTTCAAGTAACATAAGACTCGTGACGCAGCGGAGTAATGTGGTTGTCTTGGTTGATCAAGGAATTGACTAAGTATCTGCACACAATAAGCTATGTCTAGCGGAGTAATAGTGACGTAAAGTAGGCAAACCAACCAACCGTCTATAGGCTGTGACATCAGAATTAAGTTCACCATCCAAATTACTCAGTTTTATATTTTGTTCCATGGAGTTTTGCAAGAACGTGCTCCAAGGAGAGCAAATTCTTCAAGCAGTTCTAGGACATATTTTCTTTGGCTAAGATAAATCCCATTCTTTGATTGTGCAATTTCAAGGCCAAGAAAAATTACTGATGATCAAGATCTTGTAGCTTGAAATTGCTTCAGAGGAATTGTTTGAGTCTTTGGATTTCTTGAACATCATCTCCTGCAATCTCCTGCAACAATGATATCATCAACATAGACAAGAATGGCAGTAAAATAATTATTCCTGACCTTTGTAAACAAGGAATAATTTGCCTTTGATTGTGTGTAGCCGACACTTAGTAAATTGTTAGAAAGTTTGGCAAGCCATTAGCGTGAAGCTTGTTTTAAACCATAGAGAGATTTTTGAAGTTTACACACCATGTTATTAGTTCCCGACTTTTTAAAACCTGGTGGAAGTTGCATGCAAACTTCCTCATCTATATCCCAATGAAGAAAAGCATTGCCAACATCAAGTTGATGAAGATTCCAATTTTTGACGGTTGCAATGGCTAAAAGACAGCGGACAGTAGTGAGTTTTGCGACTAATATAAATGTTTCTTGGTAATTAAGTCCTTGTTAGTTGTAACCTTTTGCCACTAAGCAGGGCCTTGTGGCACTGAACAGGTACCATCAGATTTATACTTGATTTTGTACACCCATTTGCAACCGCTCGCCTTCTTGTTGGGGGGGCAAGATAGTAAGTTCCCAAGTATGGTTTTCTTCCAAAACTTAATTTCTTCTGCCATAGCTTGTCTCCAGTTTTCATCAAGCATAGCTTGTTTAAAGGTCTGAGGTTCTTGTTATAAGATATGGAAGCTAAAAAAGAGCAGTGAGAGGAAGAGAATTTATTATAGGACAAGAATTGATGCAATGGATGACAAGTACTTACGGATCCAGAAGAAGACTTTGGAGTTGAATGATCAAATGTGGCCAACTGACAGTGGTAATCTTTGAGGTAAGATAGTGGACGGGATTCACGAGTGGACCATCAAATTTGTGGTGTGGAAGACAATGGTTCGGGTGTGGGAGTGTTAATGACTTGATTGTCTATATGATCAATTTCATAATTTTCATGAGCTTGTGTGGGTGACATATAAAAATCTTGTTCAGCTATGGAAAGCGGTAGAATATGTGTATTTGATGGAAAGCTTGACCCATGAAGTAAAGGAAAAATATTTTCATGGAGTTTGACGTCTCTAGACACAAAGACTTTTTTGGTGTTTAGATCATATAGCTTGTAACCCTTTTGAGCATAAGGTTAACCAAGGAAAATAAAACGAGATGCTCTAACATCAAATTTTGTTTTTGATGGGCTTATATTAGTGGCATAACATAAGCACCCGAGGACTTTTAAGTGAGAAAAGCAGGGAATAGAACCAAAAAGTATTTTGTATGGTGTTTACCCAAGAGCAAAGGTGTTGGGATACGGTTTATGATATAGGCCGCGGTTAACACATACTCACCCCAAAAGTGTAAGGGAAGACCTACTTGAAAAAGCAAAAATGGCTATGCTTTCTTTCTACAACTCTATTTTGTTGTGGTGTGCTAATGCAACTCTTTTCATGCACAATCCCTTTTGCTTTATAAAAATCTATTTTCTCAAATTCTGAGCCATGATCAAAACGCAATACTTTAACTTTCTTATTGAATTGAGTTTCAACACAAGAGTAGAAAGATTGCAGGTGCAATCTAGTCTCACTTTCACATTGAATAAGAAAAACCCAAGTACATCTTGTGCGATCATCTACAATGGTAAGCAAACAATGAGCACCAGATAGAGAAGCAACATGGTATTTTCTTCAAATGTCATAACGTATCATATCAAAAGGTTCGACAATGCGTTTATTACTTGAAGGATGATAAGTTAGTTTTAGGTTAATTAATTAGATGATTTTCACTTAATATTTTTGTTAGGCTAATTAATGGCAAAGTGCAGGATAAAGCAGACTGAAAAATGAGCAAAATTGGTTATGGAATGAATTAAAGCCTAGATGCCAGCTTATAGGCGCCTAAGTGCTCTTATAAATGAAGTTCCATACAAAAAACTGAGAGCATAGCGCCTATGCGCCACAATTTGGGCACCTAGGTGCCATTTTGTGAAAGAGCCAAGCAACAATGTAGCACCTGGGCACTACTATCTTGGCGCCTAGGTGCTACTTCGAAGCCTAGGTGCCGCAGTAATAGCGCCTAGGCGTCAGTTTGAAAAATTCTCCATGGGCTTTATAGTGCCTAGGCTCTACAATCCTGGCGCCTAGGCTCCATTACGAAGCCTAGCCACCAGAAAATCGAGCCCAGGCACCATTGCAATTGCAATTCAATTTTTAATCTAAATTTGTTTCAAAATTACCCTTTCAAACCCTAGCCTGTAAATAGAATATTATGAAGGGTTAGAGCACAAATTTTAACTGAGAGAAACTGCAGAAAAAAGGAGAGAACTAGCTGCTTTGGAGAATAAGAACGGTGCAACCCAGAGAGGGGATCCATCTTCACATTCAAACATACAGTTTTCTTCTACTCCTCATATTTAAGACATTATTTAGGATGAGTTTTAGTTTCATTATGAACTAATTTTCTCTATTCTAGGGCTACGTGTAGCCGTATTATGAATGTTCACTTTTATTTAATTTAATTCAATTTGATGTTTATTCATTATCTATGTTGA
Organism: Artocarpus hirsutus; assembly: GCA_946598075.1. Classification (NCBI taxonomy): domain Eukaryota; kingdom Viridiplantae; phylum Streptophyta; class Magnoliopsida; order Rosales; family Moraceae; genus Artocarpus; species Artocarpus hirsutus. The sequence continues at coordinate 144,679 of CAMOHE010052664.1, read as the reverse complement.
GTATTTAATCTAATCTTAATGCTTGTAAATGTTTGTGCACCTTTTGCATAATTTGTTATTTAATTTGAGGCTAAGAAGCAAATTAAATTAGACCATGATTGAATGCCATGAGATCATCATAGGATAGAGATATCTATGAGACTTGTGTAACACTGTGAATTTCTTGTTCTTAATAAATCTTGATAAGTTTAGAGTTTCCACAGAGATGTAGAAAATTTGCTAACTTGGACAAATTATTAATGTTTGAGAAAGATTAATGACTACTTAAGAGAAATTCATTATCGGCATAAAAGTAAATATCAATTGATTAAATTAAATAAATTAAATAGGATTAATCCGATGAGTCGGAAACCTTAAAAGTCTTAATATATTGAATTCTCATCTGTTAAAGTTGCAATTTATCAATTTTTATTAATTTAGTTTGTCTTATTTTTACCATTTTATTATTCCATAGTTTCCTACATTTCCGTTGTTCAAATAGAATTAGAGTTAGAGTAATTTGGTATTTAGTGACAATTAGTCCTCGAAAGAACGATCTATACTCTCACTTAATTGTTTGTTAACGATACATGCACTTGTATTAGAAAAATCCACAACAAAGGAAATGGAAGATGAGTTTGTTTAGCAAGTGGACAAATTTCACAAATTTCAGGTTGAACAGACTTACGTAAATCTGAAATATAATGTGATAATAATTTAAAACAACCAAAGCTAGAGTGACCTAAGCATTGGTGTCACAAGTTTTGAACCGTAGGAGACACCACTTGTGAGACTGTAGAAGACACATGAACTTGTGAGCATTTTGGTGAAATCAGACGAAATTGAAAAAGGAAAAGGCCATCATGCAATCTACCCACTCCAACGAGGACCGGTCCTGTGCTATAAAAGAATCAGGAAGAAAAGTAATATAACAATTTGCATCATTAATGAGCTCTCCAATGAAGATTAAATTGAATTGAAAGCTGGGCACACAAAGAACATTACTCAAGGCGATATTGGGTGTTAAATGAACACTACCAAGATGAGAAATAGGAACATCTACTCCGTTTGGTAATCTAACAATTTTAAAAACGGTAGATGTAATATGAGAAAGCATTGAGGGGTTGCTGACCATATGGTCTGTAGCCCCAGAATCGGGAATCCAAGTAGTTGAATGAGGAAAATGAATAGCATTGAGAGCAATACCTGCCAATTATTTTGTAAGGTGCTATTACCTACAAGGTTTGATCGGGGATAAGTATTGATCAAAGCTAATATCTGTTGACATTGCTTTGGTGTGAAGGAAAAATTTTGTGCCATTGGAAGGGAAGTGGATGCTTGATTAGCAGATGCTTGCTTTGGAGTGGATTGATTTGGACCTTTATAAAGCTTGTGACTCGGAGGAAAACCATGCAGTTTGTAGCATTTTTCTTTTGCATGTCCTATCCTTCCATAGAAATCAAAATTGGGTTTAGAATTATTAGAGAAATTATGCCCTTGGAATTTACCTGCATGATTATTTCCTTTAGTAGCCAATGCAGCAGAATCTGGTATGGGTCGTGAACTAATAATGCCACTGTCTGTCCTCTTAAAGAATTAATGAGAAAGCTTTACTCACAACTGGAATGGGGTTCATCAAAAGGATATGCCCACGAACAACCATGTAAGCCTCATTTAATCCCGTTAAAAATTGCATGGTGCGATCTCAATCTCTATAAGACTCAAAAATCTTGCTTGACTCGCAAGTGTAGGGAAGTATTGGAGCATAAACATTTCATTCATCCCATAAACCTTTCAGCTTTGAGTAATGAGCTATGATAGAATCAAGACCTTGCGATATAGAACTGATTTTCTGTTGGAGTTCAAAGATGTGTGGCCCGTTACTTTGAGAAAACCTCTCTTCCAAAGATGTCTTGCGGTTTCTGCATTAACGGCATCTCCTGCGAGGTTCGGAACTATTGCATTCACGATCCATAAAAGCAACCATGTCGTTACATTGCTTCCATGCCCCAAAGTTTGGATCTGAAGCATAGGGTTTGGAAAATTTGCAATCAACGAATCCAGACTTATTTTTTGCACTGAGAACCTTCAGCATCGCTCTGCTCCATTTGGTGTAATTGTCCCCATTTAGTGTAGAAGACGCTAAAATGGTTTTAGCACCGGGATTATTAGAGGGATGCAGAAAGAAGGAAGTTTTAGTATTCTTATCATTCTTTGTCTGTTTGGTTCTCAATGAAACCAGAAAATGAAAAGAATAGCTAAAAAAAATTCAAGAGCACCAAGCCTGCTTTGGTGCCATTAAAACTTTTGAAACAAGAAAAAGATTCTTTTTCATCCATTACTCTTCTGAAAAAAAAACATAATAAGATATACAATTTCTGCTATACCAAAAATAGGAAAAATATAATTGCACATTTTTAGCATTAATTATAGCAATATTGGGCCCATGATAATATCCCAACAATCTTGGCATAGCATTAGCTGGCACAATCGTAATACAAATTAAGGCAGTAATGATATCCTGAATTTCATTAATCAATATCCAACTAAGCAATAATGCTCGGGGGAGATCCTGTTGAATTGGATCCTTACTACGCAGGTAACAGGCTCTATAGTTCAAGAAATGGGAATCATGATTTTTTTATCTCGTTGGAACTGTTGCGTGTGATCAGATTTGGCAGGCTCGGAAAAGGTGTGTTCATGATGGTTTGCAAACTAACCCAAGTGATGTGCTGTCGGGCTGTAACGAAATCCTTTAGAGAGCACAAACATGTAGTGTTGTCCAAAATGGATGTTGATCAGTCTGGCGTAATGCCATCTTTCTTTGAAGAGGTTGATCAGTGATCAGCTAGTCTTATACTAGTAAATTATATATTTTTAACTTAATATTTTGTTAGTTTTTGAATCTTTTAATTACGTTTTCGTTGTTTTTATTTTAGTTTAATTAAATTTTGTTTTCTTTTTTTAAATTATTATTTCCTCCCAATTCTGCAGGTGAATTGGGCCAAATGGTAATTGGAATTAATTTGAAGGGCCAAGGGATCGCTAAAACGAGTTGAAAATTCGAACTTAAGATATGCCCAAACAAGAACCACATGCGAAATAGAAGGTTGACTCCACCAGCACGCCACTCTCCTTCTCCAGCAAGTGAAATCCGTGGGCTCCACTGGTCGGAGCACTGCTCAGCAGTGATGATTCGGTGTTTGGAAGCTCCAGCATGTACACGTACGCCCAACTTGTCTTGCAGTCAAATTTCGCCACTTTGCCCCCTTAAGTCCAATCCAATCTTGCCGCGACACATGGCGCATATGGCAACTACCTTAATTCAATTTGTGCCTGATGGTCTTGTGTGGCGTGGGAATAGGAAACGAAAAGAGAAGAAAAAAAAAAAAAAAGGCAGAAGCCTCTCTTATACATATTATATATTATATATATAAAGAGGGTTATTGGGAGAGCGTTTTCACACGGCCCAAAGACGGCTTTGCAAGTCGAGGCGAGAAAAAAAAAAACATTTTTGGTTTAGGCTTTTATTTTATTCACCTAGAAATATAGTAGGCTGATATATTTAGGCATTTTTGACGTAATCAAAAGACAGCATCGAATAGATTAAGGTTACTTGTCTTTTATATATTGCAATAAGTTGTGTTAATAAGAATAATGAATTAAATTATATCAATTTTAGTAAAATCGAATGTCATAATTTTTATTTATTTGTGTCGTTTTTTTTTATTTATTTTATTTTGTTTTATTATTATTTCTCTATTTTATTTTCAATCGTTCAAATACCTTTAAAATTAACCAATTTTAATACCTCATTAAATTAACACAATTCTCATAGAAACGATATTCTTATTCTCTGTGACTTTATTATTTATTTACAATTCTGCACATTTATGGAACTTTCACAACAATCAGGATACGGTTATCCTCCAAGTTGATGCTGCTTGGAAAGATGGAAAAGGGTGTGTTGGAATTGTTATTTCGAGGAGTAATGGTTCTTTGTTCAAGTGCAGATCAGATCATGTGAAGGCTTGGTCGGTTTTAGAAGCTGAGTTGCTTGCCATCAAAGGAGCTTTGATAACTGCCTCGCAACACACTTGGCCTTCAGTTGTTATCCTAAGCGAGTCTAGAATGGCAATCGACTTGCTCAATCAAACTTCTTTTTCCTCTGATGAACGCTGTGGGAAGCTAGTGGCCAGTATATTATTGGATTCTGGGGAGTTTATTTCTGTTTTCATTTGTTGGATTCCTAGAGATTATAATGCGAGTACTGATATGCTCTGTAAGTGGGCTTTTTTTCATACAAGCTCTGCTTTTCACATGGTTGAGGAGGTAGTACCTCTTGTTACTACTACAGCTTCTGTTTAATGCTTTTAGCACTCCTTGTTTCTGAGCCAAACCAAAAAAAAAAAATGTGGAAATTGGTATGTGCATACAAGACCGGAAGAAAAAGAGCATGTATCACCCAAGAAGGAAAACGTATATAGTTTCCAGTCAAGTTATCTATAAGACTGCTACAGCTTCAAGGTAAGTAGAAAATGTCCATAAAACCTATCTCAATAAAACAAGCAAACAAATAAATAAATAGATTAGTTTTCCATTAGCAGCAAAACATGGAAATAGACACCACTAGCTTGAGTGATAATACATTTTAAGAACACCGTCACGATTTCAACCAACTTTTTCTGTAGTGTTTTCTTTCACATGCCACAATATTTTGATTATACCTCATAGTTTTAACTATATTTTCAACCCGTTAAACATCAGGTACTCAAAAAAAGGATAGACAAAATAGAAATGGCAAATACGTCTATTAGAGTGAAATCAAGGGGAATGAGAAGAGCCATGGGATGGAAAGTAAGAATCAGATGATAATGTCTGAAACTATTTTGGTCCTTGTTGTATGGTTGCTTTACTACTTTATAGCACCTCATGTGCCAAACAATGGCAACTGAAGTTCCAATGAAGATTAGAGAGTGTTTGGGAATAAACGTTAAAACATAATGATAGCTTTACACTGTAACATATTTTTATTTTACACTATAATATGTAAGAGATTCAAAGTTTTATATTGTATTAGTTAAAACCTTAAAACTAAAACTTCGTTCTCAAACACACTCTTAACTTTATTAAAGCGTTTGACAAAGAGAATGACCCCATCAATAAGTCAAGGTGCCTTTGTCACAAAGGCTAGGGCATACAAGACTTGAGTCTTTAGTGAAATTCCTGTTGAAATTTTTCAAAGGATTGATAATTGTGTAACATTATTTCTTCATTTACTAGTAGAGTAGATACATATAAAGGAAATTCCATTAAATTGCTTTAAAATATCTGGCCAAAGAAAAAAGTTTTATGTATGGAACAAAGTGCGATTAATTAAGAACTGTACATGGGCAGCTCAAGAAACAGATTAGGAAAATGATCAAAAGAAGAAAGGGAGAGAAAGGTAAGACATGAATAGAGCATTTGAGAGTAAGTTACAACTAAAAATAGTACAATTAACTCTTAGTTGTAATCGTAAAATTACGGTCACAAATATACAGTCACACAAATATATATAGCATCTATATGTATATATTCATACATACCGGCACAAGACTCAGTGGTACGGATCTTGAGGATGACGACTAGTATGCTGAGGAGATGGTCATGTCCCCCGCTAGCATGAACAAGTTCATCATCACCGAATTTCCCTCTCTTTCTCCTCTCCTCTTTTTGTTGGCTTTGCTTTCTGATCTCAGGCCCGCTTTTGCCTCTGCTTTTTCTCAGTCATCTCAAGGTTGACTCAGTTTGTTGATATATAGCGAGTCATCTTGACTGTCATCAACCATATAAATATGCGAAAAGGGGTCTTGTTTCTTGCCTTTCTTTGCCTGCAACTTTATGGACTTGCAATTATATATTGGGTTTGTCAGTGTAATTAGGAATGTTGATTAAGTTGGGATTAACTGGTTAATTAATAGTCAAAATTAGTCATTCGGCCACTTTACTAGCTCATGTGTCGGGTTGACAGTGGCTTACTCAAGAAACAAATTGTTTTTGACCTTTAAAAAAGAATTGTAATGATTTATAGGGTGTTTGGCAGAGTAGTCAGAACCATTGGTTAGAACTGGTTTTAGTGTAGCATGTAAGAACTTTACACTATAGCGATTTTTTTATTTTTGATATAACATATGAAAATTTGATATTATTTATAACTGAGAAAAATGGTTCGGATCACAACTACCAAACACCTTTAACGAAACTTGATTCCATAGGGTAATTTTTTCATATCATAACAAAAGTTCTCTAGAAAAATAATGTAGACTAGAAAACAAAAGTTTATAAAGCCATGCATAGTTCGAAAAAATGTTAATCGGTCTGGTATGTTTTAAAGAAAATAATTGACATATCTTTAAAGAATAAATAGTTTGAATTTCAAACCGAGAAAACTAATTAGATATAAATTCTTGCTTTGAAAAACATTGTTTTTGGCATTTATTCTAACATTAAAAAGAAAATGAAATGATCTAAATGTATTTCATGTTCTAAACAAAGGGAAAAACAACTTCTTGTAATTCTGTACTGGACAGTAAGGTGAAAAACAACTTCTTGTAATTCTGTACTGGACAGTAAGGTGAAGATCTCAAACATGCAATATATGCGTGGGAAAGACAAAAAAGCAATTTTGTAAAAATCATTTTAACCTCAAAACTATTTTTCACACACACAAATTTCTTCAATTAATTATCTAGTTCTTCCCCTTTCCTGTTTTTTTTTTTTTTTTAGGTACATTGATTTGGTTGAAAAATATATTATATTTTGGTTTTTTTTTTTTTAATGTATTACGATGAGAAAACCAGTAGTAGCAAAATCAAAGACTTGATAGTTGCTGAAATTTTTTAGTACTATGGCAGGCTACCCCAAGAATGACGTTACTATCATGGTAATAGACAGTCTTTTCAGTTGACGAGTGCGGAGTACTACGATAGGATATAGGGGGTCTGCAAGTGGCAAATGCAAAGTATTATGGTGGAACACCTTCAGTCAGTAGCCGACTACCATTTGCTGTCGAAACTTTTAGCATGATGGCAAAAACCTATTGGCATCTTGGGTAAAATAGTGCCTGCCACCAATGGTTACTACCTATTTGTTTGTATGAATGTGTTTTTGGCTACGTGATGCTCGTTTAAACTTGTGTTTTGTGTAAACCTCGATTACCCACGCATTTGTTTTGGAACCATTTCTAAAAAGGTTTTTATCATTTTGGTTACTTACATTTTTAAGAAAACATCACATTAGTATTTTATGTTAGAATAGATTAAACCAAAAATTTCTACAGGATCGTTATGTCAAATTATTGAGAAGAATATATCTGGATTGTGGAAGCGTACCTGAATTCATGATCTTGGATTGATTTGGGTTATTGCCTTCCAATCCAATACGTACTCCTTTTGATTTTCTATGAAGATGAGATTTCAGAGAAAACAGGAAGAATGAAACGTCCGTTTGGATTGCGGACCATAACCAGAATAAATAACTTTTGTTATTTTAGTGTATTTCCAGTTTCGTCCATCATAAAATCTGAAAATTAAAAATTGGTATCTACACATATAATATTCATAAAATAACCCATACATTATTTTAATACCCAATAAAGCCTTTTAACTTTATATTAATTATATCACTTTAATTTAGGCT
>CAMOHE010052664.1:0-135955 GCA_946598075.1 Artocarpus hirsutus | reverse complement strand
GAAGATGGTTGCAAATGGAAGAACGCCAAGGAAAGAAGCTTTAATGAAATATTTTATGATTTTGGATTTTGAGTATGTTTATAAATTAAGAATAATTTTTATAAATTTTGTGAATGTGTTTTTATTATTTTATAAATTTTTCTTCCGCACTTGAAGCTTTAAAACTTGTTATCAAAATTTTTTTTTTTTTAAAGGTTCGGCCTGCCGACCATACTGGTCGGACAGCCGAAGTTTTCCAATCGGCCTGTCGGTTGCCAAGCATCGGCCTGCCGATCTCGTGGATTTTGAAAACCCCATTCTGCAAGGCCTCAGACGGCCTGCCGATCGAGACATGTTCAAAGAATTTTATCTTTTGTTTCTCAAAGGCCATTTAATTTTAAATAGTATTAGCAAACTATTTATACAATGTCTATGGAAAAGCAAATTGTTTTAATTAAGAAAGATTATAATTTCTTATAAATTGTAATTTTTGTATTTCTATGTCAAAAAAAAAAAATGTATGTAAAGATCCTGGGAATGCTTTTCCAAACTATGGTTTCAAATGCACGTTATTAATTACAATAGTTTGGTTCAGTTAATGTTTTAACGAATGAATGTAATGACATCTGTGACGTCCGGAAAGGGGGCGTTACAGAGTTTGTTTAATTAATGCATTAAACAGAACCTTATTCTTATCTTATGCTTGAACAATGTCAGAATAGGAGCCTGATCATTGTTGTTTTGTACCAGAGTTACATCTTGAACAATGGTAGGAATTAGAGCCTGGCCATTTTCAATAGCAATTTCTTATTCCAATACAATATTCCTTACTTTATCTTCCACTTTAAACTCGATATCCTCAAGGAACTTCACATTTCTTGTCTCAAAGAAAGACTTAGTAGTGGGATCATAAAACTCAAAGCCTCGAGAGCACTTGGTGTATCCAACAAAGTAGTAACTACTTGTTCTTGAGTCCAGTTTCTTTTTATTTGGCCTATAAGGCCATGCCTCATCTAGACAACCCCAAATGTGCAAGTGCTTTATGCTAAGCTTCTTGCCTGTCCATAACTCATAAGAGGTTTTAGTTATCACTTTGCTTGGAAACCTATTAAGGATATATGTTGTAGTCTTCAGTGCTTCTCCCCAAGACGATTCAAATAAAGAAGAATAACTAATCATGCCTCTTACTATGTCCTTAAGCATTCTATATCATCTTTCTGCAACACTATTCATGCTCGGTTTGCTCGGTATTGTGTATTGTGGGATGATTCCACAATCTTTTAGGAAGAGGGTGAAGGTTCCTAGATGTTGTTCTTTTAATCTGTCATATCTACCATAGTACTCACCATGACAATCAAATTTGATAGCTGTAAGTTTCTTGCCAAGTTAAAGTTCAACTTCAGCTTTAAGACTTGAAAACATCCAAGGATTGAAAATTCTCATGTATTAAATAGAGGTAACTGTATCTTAAGTAGTCTTCTATGAATGTAATAAAATACCGTTGGCTATTCCAAGAAGCCATAGGGAATAGATTATAGATATCCATATGTATAAGTTCTAAGATGTCTTTACATCTGTCGGCACCTAATTTCCTTATTTTATTTGTCTGTTCCCCCTTGATGCACTTAATGCAAACTTGAAAGTTTGTCAAATCTAAGGGGTCAAGAATTATGTTAGACACAAGTCTCTAAATTCTCTGTTTAGATATATGTCTCTAAATTCTCTGTTTAGATATATGATCTAAACGTTTGTGCCATAAGATAGCAAAATCCTCATTTAATTTACGCTTTGTATTATGTGTATCAGTATGTAGTATTTCATTATAAGAATTAACATTATCAAGCATATAAAGATTATCAATTAAAGAACTGGCACCAATAAGATTTGAATTTTGAAAAAGACTAACTTTATTATTTCCAAAGAAATAAGAATAATCGAATTTATCCAAACTAGAAATAGAAATTAAATTCCTTCTAAAAGACAGTGCAACATAAGTCTCATTTAAATCCAAATAAAATCTAGTCTTTAAAAATAATCTAAAATGTCCTATAACTTCAATTGCAACTTTATTGCCATCGCCTACAAAGATGAATCTTTTGGCAGCACTTAGCGATTGGCTCCATAGACAACCTTGTATAAACATACTTATGTGAGTAGTAGCACCAGAATCTACCTATCAAGTATCTTTAGATACATGAGCTAAATTAACTTCTAAACAAACCAAAGCAAGAAACTTTTCCTTCTTTTCGTCTTCATTTGTCCACCCTTCTTGCACAAATAGCAAGTAAATACTTCATCCTACTTCTTTAGTTTCTTCTACAAAGGTGCTTGAACTGCAGCTTCCTTAGCTTTCTTCTTTTTCTTATTCTGAGAGGTGGATGCTAAGTGAGTCTTTTAGCCTTTCTACTTCTTGCACACAATGAGATATGAGCTCATTAAGAGTCCATTTATCCTTTTGGATAATGTAACTCACTTTGAATTGTTCGTATTATGCAGGAAAAGAAATCAAAGTACATGAACAAGTCCTCAGATAGCTCTAACTTTAGAAACTTTGGTTTTGAAGTGAGATGAGACATCTCCATGATGTACTTCCTTATGTTCTTTTTTCCTTTATACTTCATGGAAATGAGTTTAGCCAAAAGGTTACTCATTTCAACTTTCGTTCTTAGTAAAATATTACTCTATTTCATCAAGGAAATTCTTAGATTTACTGCTCTTAGTAATAGAGCCTTAAAATGCCTCTGGAATGGAGCATTTCATGATCATTAGACACATTCTATTAGAACGATCCCACTTCTCAATTTTGTTTCATTTGGGTTTTTTGTAATGGAATTAGGTCGCTTTTCCTTTAGCACAAGGTCTATTTTTCTATATCTGAGAACGATTTCCACGTTCTCTTTCTAGACCTTAAAATTCATCCCATTCAGTGTTCAGATATTGTTAACTTAAGCAAAAACATTTGTAGCTGTAGCAATAGAAATTGAATAGAGAAAAACAAAACAACAAACTCATAATAAAAAAATATGTCATAATAAAACAAACAAATGACATAACAACACAAACTTGGAGACCCATCACAAGATACCTAGCACAACATCGATGTCTAGTCTTTGGACAGAGACATTAACTGTAAGTGGTACTCTCAATGCGATAATCAAATATTGACAATAAATCTCATCAAACAGTAGCCTTTCTTTGGACCGACTATTGTTCACATGGAAAGCTTTATAATTATCACATAATATGTTGTTTCAATCAATTTGATCAAAAATATAAGACGCAAACTATGCAAATTATAATCCTTAACAATAATCAAAACAATTGTTTTGAAATTCCTAAAAAAAGTTTTTTTTAATTTACATTGCCCATAACGCCATGGTGCCCATGGGCGAATATCTGTCCATCGTGTTGTGGCGCACCCAACAGGCACCACAGCACTACACGGAATTTGTCGGAGTGCCATGGCACTCTGGCCTCTGTCTGCAATACCGCAGCATTGTGATTTTTATAGCCACCTCCTAATGAGCTACGCGCCAAGCACCGTGGCACTCTATCGCAATTTTGCAACATAATATCCATACGAAAAGCCAAAAAATTCCCAAAAATTCTAATTTTTTTCACTTCAATTCAATTTTTTAATCCTAAATAAACCATAATAACACCATGGACCAATAAAAACAACAATTCCTCAACAAAAAGTCATGCAAGAATAACAATTCACGCAAAAAATCTAAAATTCCAAAGTAGAAAAAGAATAGAAATCAAAACAAAATTTGTATGAATCAATATTATGAATCAATATTAATAACCTAACATGGTAATAGCTCTAATGCCACATGTCAGATTTCTTAATTTTAGATATTTATAATTTTGTAGAACCCTAGAATAACCAGATTATCAAGAAACTAAAATAAGGATAAATAAATGTATTTATGGTAATAGCTATCAACTTTTGTATGGAATTTCTATGATGATAGATAAATGGGATGAATGGGGTATTGTCTTCTTCAATTAAATCACCTTAGTATTTAATGGGTTCTTTTTTTTCTTATGGGGAGATGATAAAGCTTTAAAATGATTTAATATCTTGGAGACCATAATCTAATAATGCCTTTGTATACTTTTCCACTAGGATCCTATAAAACCTAATTGAGTTAGTATTGGGTATCCACTCATTAAGCTCATACCCGTTTAATAGCTTATGGGTTTTCCATAAATAGACCACTTAAATTAGCCCATTGTAATTAAATAGCTATAATATAATTGTTATATTAATATGTTGCCTATAACCTAATGGGAAACTAAAATTTCCCAACACCTTGAACTTGGCTCTTGATGATTTGGGGAGGTAGCGAAAGGCTCAGATCGAATGATGACGATAAGTACAGACTTAAACCCGGACAACAGTGGCGAGTAAGTGCAAGCTCAAATGGCAATCCTGAGGCTTCAACGGCCACAGTAAGCTCACTCTTTGACTCTATCTCTCTCTTTCTCTCTCTCTCTCTCACACACACACATACACACACTTCCCGTCACAATGCGATTTGAACAAAGTTATTCATTGCATCGATGACTGGTTTGAACAAAGTGGTGCTACAAGCTTTACATACATCGTCAAATGGTCTTTTCCATTGTTGTCATGAACCAAGCTCACTATTTTGCTTCACAGAGACTCGTTTTCATTCACAAGTTTCAAAACAGAGCTAACGAGGATGTGACGAAGCCGACGAGGTCGCGATGATGACTAATGCTGTGACATTTTTGATGAGGTTATCATCAGAGCAATGGAGAAGGAGAAGAAAGATGATGGGGGTAAAATGGAAATTTGGAAAAAAAAAAGTTTAAATAAAATATGATTATATCTTCCACTCAAAAGATAACTACTATTTATTTTTAATCACACCAAAAAATATGTTATTCGCCTTCCTATCTCATCAAATTTCACCATCCTCCATTATATATGACATATGTACATGCAAATATATCATAAATGACCTAATACTTGTTCATGGTCCATAATCATGTATATGAAGGAATCATATAGAGAAGATAAAATTTAATTGGATTTAGTATAAACTATGGGTTGACAATTGCTAGTCAAAAGCTAGGCACTTCACCTTGATAAAGATTATGGTGTTGTCTATTCTTAAATTAGTAGAACAGTCTTCTCTCAATTGTAGTGTCACGCCTCGAAGTATGGGAGGTGACGTAGCAGTTTAATTAAGTTAGTTAAATAGAAATTTAGTTAAAACATGAATTTAAGAATTTCAAAAATTATTTATAAAAAAGTGATGATTTTAAAATCTTTTTAAAGCATGCAATTATAATATTTAAACAAATAAGAATAACAAAATAAACAATAAGGAAATAGTGATTAAGAAATAAGGAGAAACAAGAATGGGTCCCACTGACCCACATCTTGTGCTCACATGTAGTACTAACAATATTAAATTACAACCACAGTCCAAAATGAAGAAAGAGAAAGACAAAGTTATACTTGCCTTGATTTTCAATTTGAATAACCTACTATGTTCTTCTACTGCTCAAATGTCCTGTCTAAAGACTCTTCTCTGATCCTAAGCTAAAATCCACTTAGAAGGAAAGAAATTTTAAAACAAATAAAATATGAGTGAAAGGCTCAATAGGATTATATGTGTTAAAACATTTTATTTTAAAAGAAAATCTCTTCGTTCAAAAAAAATTATTTAAAAGATAAACATGAATAAAAGAATAAATAAAATTCAATAAAATTAATTCTTACCAAAATCATTTATTGGTCGACCAGAAAGAATATCATTTTCTTTTTCCTAGGTAAACCATATGTAAATCACTACCGTAGTGGCCTAGTTGGGTTTCAGGACCTACCCTCATGGTCGTGCACTACACGACCCGATCTCTGATATGGCATCATGCCTTAAAGTATATATATATATATATATATATATATATATACACACATATCTTTCTATAATTATTAAAATCTCTTTTTATCAAATATAATCATTTACATTCATTATGAGATTTATTATGAAAACATCTCAATCTACTGTTTAAGAAAACAGTCAATAAAATCCTTTTCAAACAATTATTGAAAATATTTTTAATAAAAATCCTTTTTAGACCATAATCATTTTTAAAACTAGGTTACCAAGAAAATGTTAGAAGTCCTACCTCAATACTCGTGCCAGTGTTCCACACTGAAACCCCAGTCCGCTACACATTAGCTTTGTGGAACCTTGAACCCTAAATATATAAACTGCGTCCATCAGTATCTAACTTAAGATATCCTATATTACTAAACTATCTCATGGTATCCTAGTGTGCCATTTGGGTTTATAAAATTATACTATGTTGTTAAAATCTAAATTGGGATTCAAAACGGTGAATACGGGTGAAAAATAACAAAATCTCACCATGTCCGGCCTGCCTGCAGGTCCCCTGGTTCGGCCAGTTGAACTGTATAGTTTGGCCTGCCGAAAAACCAGGTTAGGTTGGCCGAACTTTTTCAGGTTCGACCTGCCGGTCGTATGAATCCAGCCTACCAAACATGAACTTCGGCCTGTCGATCTGAAAAAATTTCAGAATTTTTCAAGCATGGGATTTTACCTCCCGAACCCAAATCTCAAATTTCAACATGTTTTCTCAAATCCTAGGCATGAATAATGATCATAGTTGATAGAAAAATATAGTAGATTACTTTTTAATGCATTAAAACAAAGTTTAAACAAAATTTTTGGAAAAATCCAAAAATGTGGAAAAATCCAAAAAAGGGGAAATTAGAGAAAAATAAAAAATCTTGATTCGAATCGGTTTTTGATCAAACAAAGCTTAGATTCTAGTTATCCTAAGTTCCTCTAACCTAAATTAAAGGTTTTTTAAGCTTGGAAAAGCTTAGATTTCAAATACCAAGAATTTTAAAAAATTGAAAAAGTTTTAAAATTTAAGGACTAACCTTAAATTCAAGCTTTGAATCGCATTCTTGGTCGTCCAATCAAGTTCCCGAACCTTCAATTCACTAACCCGAAGCTTGGAGTTGATTTTTCTTTCAAGATTTTTGGAGAAAAATTGAGAGAGAAAGAGAGAGAGAGATGCATGGGGAGGGAGAGAGTGAGAGAGTGAGAGTTGAGTGAAAGAGAGGGGGAAGAGAGAGGTATAAATAGAGAGAGACATGGACGATTTCACTGTGTAGAAACCATATGCCGCCCACGGTTTTATAAAACATATATTTTGACAAATTGTTTTGTTTTAAAATTTAAAATAACAAATAAAAGTGATTTAAAGTAATTAAAAATCATCAAAATAATCAAAAACAACATTAATTTAGAAATTCCACAAAATGGTCAAATTAAGTTTAAAAAACTCATTATGGTACACTAATTCACCATTTTACTCACTAATAACACTTAATTAATTTCAGGATATTACATGTAGTAATATTGATGGTTACTGAACAAAAACACTAGTGTGTTTAGGATACATTGATCTAGGACAAATGCAAAATTATTATTCTCATTTAATTTTGTCTTAAGAACCAAATTTCATCGCCTTTAATCATATTATGGATAATATCTTAACCCTAAAGTGATAGAGAGCTACGCACATTTATTTATTGTGTCTTATGATTGTCAATGGGATCAAGACTAATGATCAAAAGCTCAATATGTTGGAGGCACAATATTATAGATGGCTACGAACAATCTTCAAAGACTTAATTTTCCTTCTCGAGGCTCCTCTTCTCCCCCAAGATTTCTTTTATATAGCCATCTTTCGCTATAGTCCTAGAGAGTTAGAGTCCCATGTCGCCTTCAAGTAGACTGCTAGACTCTTGGTTCTGGAAGCAAGTCCTTAGGTTCTAGGAGGTCCCCCTTGATGATGGCAACACTCATTAGACTAGTGGCTGTCGCGACGTAGTTTCTTGTGTTGTACATAGTTTCAGGCGGCTTTCATCATTGGTAGCACATGTCCTTCAAGCGTTGGTAGAGTTGTGCTTCAATTGTGGCCCTTTTGCCTCCGTTCTATGGTACTTGCATAGTCCCTCTTAATTTCAAAAGTTTTCGTGTTATCGAAATTACTAATGGATCCAGTCTATATTTAGAGTCGAGTCTCCTTGCATATTCAGTGATTTGCGTCGATATTGGTGCACGTAACTTTCGGTGGGAATTTCCATGGATGCCATTTTTTGAATTTTTTTTTTTTGTAAATGTTACATATATTTAAGTGCGACATAACTTAATATTAATATGAGTGGTAATGTAGCACATCTTTTTAAGTATGTCATAAATAAACACATTTTAAAACTATGTTATGTAATTTTCTTACCTTATGATTTAATATGAAAATTTTCCATTTCCAAAAGAAAAATAAACACTAGGCTTCAAAAGTAGTATGTACCATAATTTACACCCATAAGGAATAAAAAGTGAATCCATTTGTACATCCCAAATCGCAAAACTCACTTTCTATCATTTTTAAAAAAAAAGTGTATAATCATCGTAACATCGTTACTCATTTTTAGTTCGGCTGTAGTGAATACAATACATTTGTTTATAATCCATTACTCTATGTATATCTATTTATCTATAACTATATTAAGTAAGAGTTTTGATATGATACGTACTACTTAGAAAATGGTCAAATTATTTGGTCCCTTTGCGGTACCCTTTATGAGACGGTGACAACGACTTCAGGGCAAGATGGCGGTAGTGATGGCGATTTCGTAGCAAGGCAACGACTCCAATCTGCGTCTCTTCCTCTCTTTACACAATGATGGTTAAGGCTGACGATCGTTAAAGCTTCATGATGACGTACAAAATCAGAACCTTAAGACGATGACAGTAGAGATCTCAGTGTTTGCAATGAAGGAGGACGTGGTCGCCCTATATTCTGGGAGTATGGGAAGCCTGCAGCAGGGACAGCTTCGCGACGATGAGGGACAATGAACAAATCCAGTGACAAGGTCAACCTCTTTTTTGCATCTCTACACTGATGAACAAATCAGAATCAATACTAATCTAAGAGAACAACTACGAGGGACGATGAACTAGTTGCGAACTCTGACAACCTGGCACTTTGGCAAAGACAAACCAACGGTGACGTGAAGAAAAAATAGAGAGAGTGAAATAAAGAGAAAGAGAAGAAAACCTAGGTCAGTTTGTTGACATTTTGGTACATTTTGATATACACAATTGTTTAATTTAAACATGTAAATTAATATGTGATATTGCTTATCATCTTAAAGTGTACTTGATATTTGCTATCAATTGTTTTATAAAGTTTTAACATTTTTTGTGATTTTTAAAATAATAAAATATAGAAAAAAAAAAAAAGCACCCAAAACACACTCTATGTTTTGTTTAAATACTATTATTATCTCTTCTATTATAAAAATATCCAGAACACCTCCTATGTTTTTAAAAATCATACTCAAAACACCCCTTAAGCAATTAACTTTTTTTAAAAAAACTAAACTTATTCTTCCTATCCTTTTCTAAATACAATTCAAAATATTATTGAATCAAAATACTAAATAAAATCAATCTTATAAAAATTAAAAACTCTCAAAATAATTGAGATATTTATTTAATTGAAATATTTATTTAAACATTTTAAATATTCTTTTACTTAATTTTTTTAGTTAATTCATATTCAAGATAATATTTAATATAGTTTGAGCATCACATTATTAAAATTTTTCAAAATTAATTATTTGGGAGGTTTTTTGGATATGATTTTATACACAAGGGATATTTTGACATTTAGAGTGTGTTTGGTTCGTGGATTCGAACCACAACTTGAATCATTTTGTTATAGTATTTTTTCTCATAAAAATTTAAATTTTCATTCAAATTTTTTATTCAAATCTATGATCCAAACGGACTCACTCAAACGAGCAAAATGGCTTTAGGCAAGATTACGGGGTATTCTAGGTATTTTACTTAAAATAAAATTTATGGATTATTTAATACCTCCGTTGAAACAAATAGTACAAAACTTACGGTGTAAGCCGCTCGCTTGTTGCAATTTTTGAGGTCAACGTTTTCGGTCACAATCATCCTCCCAAACACCGCACGATTTAGATGAGATTCTCCCTGTTTCAACCAGTAATTATTTGCAACAGTCGAGTTGACCGTGCACCGGTTTGACCATCAGCGCATCATCGTCATTTTTGCAGCACCAACTCAGCAACGGCGGAAGAAAGCTGATGCTTAGCGCGTCCCTGCACGCGCCAACCCTCTGTTTTCTCTCCCGCTCGTGCCACACCTCTTTCTCTCCGCGTCCCATGGCCGTCTCCGCTCGCATCGCCATTGTTGGCGACGTTGTAAGCTCCCTCCCTCTCTCTCTCTCTCTCTCTCTCTCTGTGAATTTTCCATTTTTCCGTAATTTTCCCCTTGGTCTCGAAAAGTTTCAGCTCTTTATTTCGGATCATTTTGTTTTTTATTTTTTTCTGAAGCATAATTATTGGTATCTAGAAGAAGATACAAAAGCGCTTCAATTACTTCGGGTATTATTTCTCTCTCTCTCTTTTCTTCTTGATCTGTTTTCTAATCATCCAGTTTGGAAGGAATTTCACTTAGGACTGAGTTCATCATCTTTCCTTTTTATTTGTATTTTTCTTCGATAAAAATTTGAAATTTACGTAGAATCATTACTTGGGGATTTATGAATAAAATTTGGAATTAGATTTAGAGTTACAGCATGAATAATGTGGAGATTGAGATTGTATATTCATATCAATATCAATTTTTTTTGGTTTCTCGTCCAGAAAGGAAAATAAATAATTAAAATATTGAGCTTGAGTCAATTTTCTGTGTTTTCAACTTAAAACTGGTGAAATCCAAGCTAAAATTTGAGTTTTAGCATGGAGGTTTTTTTACTGATACACGTCCATTTTTTCCCTAAGGCAGACATATTAGCTTTTGCATTTCTTTATAGATGGGCAGTCGTTTGTTTTCACAGTTTTTACCATTTTAGAATTATTTTCTTTGTTCAAAACTTTGCAATGTCTCTGATATGAGTTTATGCTTGAAACGCAGCCAGATGTGGTGCTCTTTACAGGCGGGTTTCGTCCTCTAAATCTGCTTATCTCTATATAACGTGTTTCGGTGGCTTGTATTTCGTGTTTTGGCCGCTTTTATATCCCTCTTGATTATTCTAAGTGGTGAAATAAGTAGCTTAGGCATATTTGAAAAATCTGTATCCGAATTGCTCTTTTTTAACATCCCTCTTGATTATTCCAATTGACATGTCTAATGTGCGTTGGATTTGAAGAACCAAACTAATAAATTGCTGCCGCTTATTCACTTTCAGGCATGTCCTGTAAAATTGAACCCAATCTTGTGAAAATGGCCTGCAATTTTCTAAATTTTATCTTAGAACCAATCTTAGCAACCTACAAGACAACTTTTCTTTATTTCCTGGTTCTTTTCTATGATTTTTGTTATAGGTGATTTTGGTGAAGAAAATGTTGAACTTGTTCAAAGTGTAGCTAATCTGAACTTTCCAAAAGCTGTTATTCTTGGAAATCATGATGCCTGGTATACACAACAGTTTTCTGGAAAGTAAGTTCATGTGCTATTTAGATTTGCAACATTTACTATGGTTTTTTTTTTTTTAATGGAAGAGAATGTCGAAATTATTCTCAGTCTCTCTTTATCTCTCACACATACACAGTGTTGTATGGATGACATATATGTTAACTGCTTTGGTGTTCGATAAATTTGTTTAACAGGAGAAAGGATGGTGTCCAACTTCAGCTTGAATGGTGAGCTTGTCTTATCCATAAGAATACGATTTATATCTCGATCCTAATCTTTGTATGTATACTCATGCAGAGTTTACCATTACATGTTGACATATCATGGTTTGCAACATTTTGAAATTTCTTCCTGATTTACTATAATTTGTCTTGCAAATATTGGTGTGTACAATATCTTTAAAACACCATGACATCTATTCTCTTTGATCGCATGAATGATTGAAAGATATTTTATTATCAGCAATAACCCAGAATCAGGATAACGTGGCTTCGCAAGTTAGGTTGCTACATGTTTAGAAACACCTATATAACATAAAATTGTTTATCTAATTCCAGTGTGTCAGGAAGAAATAGAAAATAAATTCAAATGAGTATGAGGCCTAAAATACTACAAAAGTTGCCCATGGGAAATTTCAGTCGTGCTAAATCTTCACATATGTCTTCAAAGATTATGTTTTGCATTTTCATTTATAAAGTATTCTGGCAAGTAATATCAACTATGATGGTCAGTCTTGGTGACGCGCATGTAGCTTATAAATGTTTGGAGTTTCCTCTGGTAAAACTGAGTGTAGTTGGTGGACGGCCATTTTCTTGTGGGGGACAAAAGGTGTTTCGGAAAAAGCTTCTGTCTGCAAGGTACTCACTATATTTGAGTCGTTTTTCTTAATACTTGGCCTTTAATCAATCATAATTTTTTTTTATCATTGTTTACTACGGTTGAAGTATTTGTTTCACTTCATATATCCAATTGAATTAACCCGGTTGCATCAGCTTGTTGATCAAACAGAATTTACCATTTAGGGTTTTTTTTTTTTTTTTTTCCCCCTCTTTTGCTTGGGGAGAAATGCACTAACCAAAGTTTGAGCCTCTGGTAGGCATGAATAGTCACTATTCGACTGTACCTCAGGGTTACACCAACCTGTAAGCCCCTTTCTTGATCTTGTGCTTCTTCCTGAGATTGCAAACAGTACTATGAGATTAGTTCAGTAAACAAAGTTACCGGAAGCTTCCAATAGTTACTGTTCCTTGGTTTTGAATTAGGGTTTTTGTAAATTCCGTAGATTAATTTGGTTACGGCTGCAACTAATCATTGAATTATGTAGAAAATTAAATTAGGAAATGAAATACTATTTAGAAAGAGGGAGTAATTTTCATCTCTCTACTTGAATGATTTAGGATATACTATCTAAGACATTAAAAATAAATAATAAAAAGGAGACGAAGGAGGACTTTTGCTGGTAGAACATAGAAAATGGACAAAGGGCGACAGAAACCTCTCTTTTTCTTTTAGCTGAAAAAAAAAAAGGCAAAGTAATCAACAATTTTGTGGGAAGTCTTCTAAAATTCCTTAAACACGTTTAGTAAATTGGCGAAAAATAAAACCATATCTATCCCATTCCTTTTGCTAATTATGGAATAAAAAAATGGGCCTTTGAATATTACAATAACTTGTTTTTTCCTTTAGTTTGCTTCTCTTCAAGTTGAAGAAGGTGTGATAATTTTTTTTCTACTCTGTTACTTATTGTAGCTTAATTAATATATCCTCTTAGATATGGAGTCGGAGACATGGATGGAAGCGCTGAAAAAATTTGTAAAGCAGCTTTGAGCGCACCAGAGGATCATTTCCTTATACTTCTTGCGCATAATGGACCCACAGGTGCATGTCTACAGAAGCAAAATATTTGTCCTTTGACATGCTATGGCTTTACTTGAGGGAAATTTTGTTGGTTCCTACTTTATGTAGGTCTTGGTTCAAACTTGGAGGACATATGTGGAAAGGATTGGGTTTATGAAGGTGGCGATCATGGTGATCCAGGTAACCCTTAAGGTTTTAGGCTTGTAGACGATACTATCTCCGGCTTCTAATGTCACTTATTTACATTGAATTCCCGTGGTGTCATGGAGTAATAGTAGTTGGTTGTTCAAACAATGTGCACATTACTTATCCCTTCATCAAGACTTCAGCTCTGATGTGCTTTTTACTGTAGAGAGACAAGCTCACATGATCTATCATGCTATTGGTTTCTCTATACTAAGAGAGTGACATTTTCACGCTTTCTGGTACCGCAGATCTAGAACAGGCCATATCCATCTTAAAAGACAGCAACAAAGTCTCTGTCCCATTGGTAGTGTTTGGTCACATGCATAAAGAGCTAGCACATGGAAACGGTCTTCGTAAAATGATTGTGGTCAGTTCCGATGACACCATTTACCTCAATGGAGCCATTGTTCCCAGGGTTAGAAAATTGGTCAATGAACAAGCCAAAGAAGGAACCGGCAATAGCTTTACAAAATATGAAGCCTTTGCCAATCTTTCCTTCCAAGAGTCTGAAGGCACAATGAGAGCTTTCACTGTAGTTGACATTTTGGATGGAAGAGTTGATAAGATTGCTGAAAGTTGGGTTTCAGTTGTTGGGGACAAGGTCGCATTGGAAGAGGAGCACGTATTATTTAAAGGAGGCAATTAGAGTTAAACCAGAATTGGATTCTTAATTTCACTCGTGTTGTGTTTTAATTCATCAGCATCTGTCCTCCTTCCATCACATATTCCCCTTGATATCAATAGGCATATTCCTCTTTATTGTAGTGTGTGGAAACACCATGTCTAAAGCCCCTTTTTGGCGCACATATGGGCTTGACGTATGTTACCTTGACAGTTTACTTTAAATGCTTTTATCAGCCATAACTGACTCGCCCGTCTGGGGCCAAATTATTGAATAGTTCGCAATAGAAAAGTCCTTTTCATGTCTGTAAGTTAATAGTCATGAACATTAGACCCTTCTTTAGTATATGTAGTGTATTTTTCAAACTAAAATTTACTATTTTATAAGCAATTAGGTTTTAACCATACGACATTAAATAAGAGTGGGTTAAATAGTGCACTTCTCAATATGGCTTGATTAATTTCAAAGAGATTCCCAATTACTAAAAAAGCCAACTATCTCATCCCCATCATCCCCTTTAAGCTTATTGAGTGTGGACTAATCTTTTTCGTGGCCGGGTATATCATTTAACTTGTCATTTGTCCACCGAAGTTTGTTCCCTCTTTTTTCATATAGTTTGAAAAAATGTTTGATAGAACTAGTTTTAACTATTTTTTTTGTTGTTGTTATAATATAAATTTCTTACATGTTATAGTGTTTAAAAAAAATAAGATACAATATAAAACTCTTACATATTATAGTTTTTAGTTTAAAAGTTTTAATTCTAACTATATTTTTTATACATATATAATTATTTGCATAGTAGTTTTTCTAATAGAAATTGAAAAATAATCTACAATAAGATTTTGTAATTATAATTTTGATCAAATTGAGCGGTCAAAAATGTACTTTGTGAGCCACATGTGTTTCTATAATAAAAAGACCCCATTTGCATTTCATACGTTTCTTTTGAGCAAACTTATAGCTAATGTGATATGATTATCCAGTTGTCAATTGGGTACGATCGGGTTGAGTCAAGAATATCATCTATGGCTTTTTTCTTTTTTTTTGCCTGATGTGACTAATCTTTTGATGCCCACCCTTTTTCCTTTCCCCAAAGAGCAACTGAAGCTTTCTTTTTCTTTTTTCTCCACCCCCCGTAATCTATTAATCAAAGTTGCACTCCACACTATGTCAAAGTATTATCCACATGAAAATGATGATCCATGTCCTAGATTTCCTCAATAATGCATTCATATAAAGCAAGTCACCATATAAATTATGATATCATATGTCAAAGATCTTTCTTAGTTTTAAAGCAGTTCTCTAGCAAAACTGCTGGTAATATGTATTCATTTAAGAATTTTATATCCTGTTTGACATAGTAGTGAAAACTGTAGTTTTCATCATAAATTTAGTTATGGACAGTACAAAGCTTTTATATGCTACAGTAACAATAAAAAAAATTATTACAGTGTAAAGCTCTCATATGTTACAACAAAATTGATTCTAACCAATAGTTTTCACCACCTTTCAAACACCACGTGTGTCTTTTGATGTCTTTATTGGCCCATCTTTTCCCCTTTTCCTTTTTTTCTTTTTTTCCCATTGATTAATGCAACAACTTCCGGGCAGTCTATAGGCTTTTTTTTTTTATTATTCTTTTCTTTCCTTGACTCGTTTTCTTCCTTTGGACAAAAGCTTACACTAGACAACATGAAAAGAAGAAAAATAAAAAAAGCACAATATTACTGAATTACTCAATGATATCTGCTAGCTCTGCTTCTATCATTAGTGCACCATCTTTTTTTTTTTCCCCTTTTCCTTTTCGTTTAGAAGTTACCTAACACGAATTTTATATTGTTTTACCAGCATGATTTTGATGTAATTTGGTGCACTAAAAGTAAAAATTTCATCCTTAGCTGATTTCACCCGCAATATATATACTTGTTTTGTGTTAGACAAAATGATGTAACAATAACAACCAAGAAATGAAATCAATGTAAATGAAATTACAACAACATAGCAGCAAAAAATATGCATAAAGTGACAACAATATAATAAAACTTGGAAATGGAATTGTTGAAGCACCAAGGCTCATGCATCTTAGAGTATTTTTAAAGCATATTAACCCCCTCTTTGTAGGTGCGTTAGGTTGTTTGGCGTCCCTCGCCAGGATGTAACAGCGACGAATAAGTTGCAAGAGCACATGACAAGCTACTCCGACGGCCAACTAAAAAATCATCCAAACTCCGTCATGCGAAACAAAGAACACTAGAAGAGTATTTTTCTAAGAGAGGGAGGCTTCGATTTTGGTGTGTTCCCTTTAAAAAGATAAGAGGAGGCTCTAGCAGCAAACTGGATCTAAGATAAAGCTTATTGCCTGGAATTTAATTCCCAACGGAACAAATATGAGACATTACTCATGGCATTAGAATTCGCCAAACTGTATTTCAAATTCATTGCTCAATCACTTGTTACCACCTTAATCTTCTTGTTGACGTGACTCTCAAGCTCCTTTTTATAGAGTAAATTTCTCCATGGCTTCGTCCTAGCATTTAAACAAATACACAACAGTAATTTGTGCTTTCAACTACAAAAGCAATAGAATACTTATTGTCACCCTTTAGTTTTGCATCCCAGATTTCACTATTAATCAAATTAAGTGGTTCAGTGTTCCTCTCAAAGTCTTGGAATGATGACTTTATCAGCTTTGTCTCTGCACAAGTCTCACACTTGTGTTCGGAATCATTATAAAAAGCTGGAACCTGATCCAACTTAATTAATCTTTGTAGAGTATCATAGTGTCCTAGTCTACGATGAAACATTGGAGGACTCAACCAAGTAAGTAAAAAGAATAATTAACTTTATTAATAGTCAGTTTAACAGTTTTTACATTAAGCTTGAACAGCCTATGAGTTACATAGCCGTTTCCAAGATACAATGCACTCTTGGTCAAGATTACTTTTTCTGACTTGCAGATCATGTGGAAACCATGCTTGTTCAGCGGTGAACCCACAACACATTGTTTGTTAAGAAGTAGAGAGCCTAATTTACTCTTTAAGGGCTTGTTTTGATACACCGTATTGTATTGTATTGTATTTATTGCATTGTATTTTCTGTATGTAATGCAATACAATACGGTGTGTCAAACATGTTTTAACGATTTTATCACTCCATGTAGAGGATTATGGTGACTTTACAAAGCAAGGAAAAAGAAAAGAAAAAAAAAAAAAAAACAGGATTTGCACTGCGGCCCTGTTTTAAGGCGCTGCAACACTGAAGATAAGAGCATCATGCCTTTTTTGGCTAAGAGCACACATTGGGGCACCAGCTCAAGGGCGCAGCCGCGCCTTGTTGAAGGCAAAAATCCAAAGCAAAGGAGAAAGGACACCGCAACGCCGGCAAATGGGATCCGCTTTAGTGTCGAGCTAGGATGCATGAAAGTGTTTTTTGTTTCCTCTTTTGTGCATATATATATATATATATATATATAAAAATCAGACATGTTAGAGGTTATTTGTGCAACTCAGAAAATATATATAGAGAGAGAAATCTTGAGAGGGAAGGTGTATAATTTTTCTCTTGTAAATTTTTTTATCATCATAGTGAATTATCTTTTAACGACTGAAAGTTGACATAGCTCTCACATTAAGGGTGAATCACTATAACTTTGTGTATATTCTTGTTTATTTTCATTTTGCATATTTTTATTCTCGGTAGAATTACGACGTTTAACTCACAGCATTGCTCACAGCAGTTCTTTCGTTGATGTCATCCTCGGGATCACTTTGTCTCAGCCTTCAATTTTAAATGTAGCTAAGTTAGCTATGTACAACTTCTCCCTATTCTCAATTGCTTCAAAGGAGCGAACATTCTTTTTGTCAAAGCATATGTGCCGAGTAGTACCGATGTCAATTCATTATTTCTTCATATTAAAACCGACCAAGTTCATTTTAGAAACAACTGCGGAAAGGCTTATATCTTAAACATCGTGAATGATGTCGTATGCCACGTTTGCCTCATGTTGCTTCTTCTTCTTTGGCAACCTGCATTCATTTGTGACTCATCTTGTCACAATTAAAGCATATTCCTTAGAATTTTTGCTTCTTAGAGATTTTTCCTTTTGATTCTAGCTCGAACCCATTGGCCAACTTGTTCTTCTTGGATTTGGAGGTTTGACCACGCTTCACAATATTTTCTTTAACCACAACCTCGCCGAACTTCCTTTCAAATCCTCTACTGTCTTACTCAATTCGATAATATTTGACGATAAGTTCTTCAATGTTCATCTCGTTTTCCTTATCCTTAAGGTAGTTCTTGAAATCCTTCCATTTAGGGGTAGCATCTCAATAATAGCAGCTACTTGAAAGGTTCACTCAAAGCCATCCCCTTGGCTTGTGTCACATGTAAGATAATTTGGATATCTTGCATTTGACTTGTCACAATTATGGAGTCCACCATCTTTTAGTGTAGGAAGTGGCCCAACACGAATTTCTTCTTTTTCTGGTTTAGATACTCCCATAATTCCTTGCTCCTTTTCTTAATACTATTGTACAATGAATCAATTTAACTGTTTATCACATAATTCTAGCACAAGAAATCAAAATGTTTTCATGCTTCAACCGTGTTGGTGCCTCGAATATCATGCTCATCTTCTTTGAGCTTAGGAGCATTCTTAAAAACAATCTCGCAAGATTCAAGGCGTTTGGTCGAATAAAATCATTTGTTGCCACCTCTTACAATTCAAATCATTGAATTCTCTGGTTTCTCTTCATGGTTCACCAGAACCAAAATCAGTACAATAAGATTAGGCACTTGTGCCACAGTTGCATTTACAAGGGTTATTTTGTTTATAAAGTTTTGAGTTAAAAGTCAGTGGCCATTCATGCAAATCCAAACCCAAAATTTAGAACTTCATATTTATATTTATAAAAACGAGCAAATATTTTTTTTTTCCATTATTTTTCCTTGTTTTCTAGAGACGATCTATTAGGAAAAACATTTATTTTTTCTATGAGAAGCAACCAAGTAAATGCACACACACATAAATATATATATATATATATACACACTATGTTTCGAATTTAGAAGTTCCAAAATGTTTGAAGATGCGAAGAGTGAAGAAAAAGTCCTTTGAACTACCAACCTAATGTAAGAATTCTAGCTCGTCCACTTAGAGCAGATGGAGATTTTGGGATGGGGAAAAGCAACACCAAGAACAGTGATGATTCCTATAAATGCTGCAACAAGAATGTGTACAAGTAAGAAAGCAAGTAAATAAATATAACGTTCCAAAAGTAAGCAACCGAATTTATTACATTTCAAAACTACAAAGCTACTCTGCAGCAGATGAGCAGCAAGAGCATACGACAAACCACTCCAACCATGAACTAAAAAGTTGTCTAAAAGTCTACCATTGAAGCTAAGAGCTAGAGAGTATGTTTCTAAGATAGGAAGGCTTCAATTTTGATGTTTCTAGAATGCAAAATGGGGTCCCTTTTATAAGATTTAGAGGAGGCCTTAACATTAAACGGGATTTAAGATAAGAGTTAATTTTTTAAAATTTAATTCCCACCAAAATTAATATGACGCAATACTCCCGGCATTAAATTGGAGGCATGTTTCCTAGAATTTAATTCCCACCAGTATTAAACCAAAGGCCTATCTTCGAGAGAGAAACCGACTCAACATTTAACCTAAGAGACCTTTTGACTGTTACAATGTCAATTTCTCATTCACTTGTATATCATATTGAGTATATGAATATACCATTTCGATCTCATCATAGAGAAGAATAAGAATCTGCCTTGACCCGTCATTAATACGAAGTGGTTGATATTCAAAATATACAATTCAAATAAACAAGTCAAAAAAGAGATAGTTGAAAAGAATCTATCAAAGAGTGAAATAGAATATGAAACAGTAAGCTCTCAAGTAGTGAGAGGAGCCCAAGGCTCTGACTGCATGTCTATTGAAGAATAAGCCGACGACTCATAGGCAGTGGCTTGGTTAAAGGAACTCATTAGAGCCAGGGCGAAAGCAAGTCACCGTAGGGCAATTGTCCGTTCTTATGGACTTAAACCTGAGTGATATATCCATGACCATGATGAAGTTTGATTAAACTAATCAGAGGTCCGATCATAGTTATTTTGGCCCATTGATCTTTCAATATGCAAGTTTCAACAATTCTCGTTCCCAAACTTGAGCCGCAAAATGCTCTTTTTTCTGCCTCAAAATGTAAGTGTTCCAACATTGGTATCACATGATCAACTGCCTGTGTCTGTTTCACATGCAGCATTTTCCATTTTTAATTGCTCGACACGATGTACCCTTATCTTCAACGTTATACACTCTGCCATTTATCTCCAATGCTCAATTTTGGAAAGGAATCAC
This sequence comes from Artocarpus hirsutus, assembly GCA_946598075.1. Lineage (NCBI taxonomy): Eukaryota > Viridiplantae > Streptophyta > Magnoliopsida > Rosales > Moraceae > Artocarpus > Artocarpus hirsutus. The sequence goes on along the minus strand of CAMOHE010052664.1, from coordinate 115,402 downwards.
AATTATTGCTTGACATGTATCGTTCATCCAACACTAGAGGAATAATGTCTCTATTCTTTTCTGTTCTTGTGATTCATTTATTAGGTCCCCTCCTCCCCTCTAAAGTCTAGAGGTCCCAAACTTTTTAAGGCTAGTCAATTGGTTTCTTCATGACATTACCTTGACATAATTCAAGGAATAATGCTAAGAAAAAAGAATTTTCATGAATTGTTTCAAATATTAAATACCCCTCTTCCAGTTAAAGAGGATTCGCATAATTTCAATTCAAAGAAAAAGCATATCATTTATATATGCATCTTATTGTTATAGAATTGGCGATTAATATTTGTGACCCATCAATTATTGCATCGAGATATGTACATGAGACCTTAGCAAATAAAAAAAATGACAGAGATAGAAAAGAAAAATATAGAAAAGAAAATTTACACCAGACCAATATGTGTAATATTTTATGTTACTAACTGATACCTTAGAGAATGTTTGAAAACTAAATTTTAACATCAAAATTTCAATTACTATAATATAAAGCAAAAATATACTAGAGCGTAAAGCTATCACATATTACAATATTAAATTTTCAACTTCAAATTTTAACTTGGTTTTTAAACACTTCTTTTTAAAAGAAAATTAAATAAATTAAAATAACTTGTTAAAATAAAAAAAAAGTGCAGATAAAATAGTAGTTTCAATTTTACTTTTTAATAAATGCGCATAAAGACCAAATACATATGTTTTGGCCTAAGTTTTTTTTTTTTTTTTAGTTTCTTTGACATTACTCTACTTAATAACCTATGATGTTTAGAAAAATAGTTTAAGCCATCAGTTTAGATTTAAAAACTGTATCATATGATAGTTTTACATTGTAATTTTTTATTATAATATATGAAAATTTTATGTTGAACTTTTTACTATAACATATGAGAACTTTATACTACTTATAATTTTAACTATTGTTTTAAACTATTATTTTAAATACTGGGTGAGTCTATCATATGCACGCAGCAAACAATAATCAGAAACATAACTGTAAAAGAATCAGAAACATAAAAAAATCAATAGTAGATTCCCAATCTCAACAAGGAAGCCCTTGGATGGTAATTTTAAAAGAGAAAACTGGAATCCAACTGCAGAAAAAAAAGAAGAGTTAGGAAAAGAAAAGAAAAGTAAAGAGGGTCAAAGCTGGAGGGGACAGACGTTGAACCAAACTCCATCTCCAAAAAGCGGCATACCCAACTTTCATCTTTTGGTAAAAACCATTGGCAGAGCAAAGCAAAGCAAAAATGTGGAATGTCCGACTCTGACAAATTCTGATCCCCCAATCTGCTTACTTCTCTCCCTCCTAGACGTCCCACAGGACCAGCCTTTGACCCAATCTCAGCCGTCCATCTCTTCCAATCCAATTTTCTTTAACCCCTTTTCTAAAGTTGTTATAAACTACATGTTTAGGGCACTAATCCTGAGGCGGAAGGAGGCATCCCTCATTCCCTTGTTTTGGATAACACAAACAAACCAATATCAAAATCGTCCTCTCTTTAAGCAAGTTTCATTCCCCAAAAAACAAACCATTTTACTCTACAATCTACCCGCCAAACTGAAGTAGTTAGCGTGGAAGAAATTTGATGAAAAGGGTACATAAAAAAAATGGGACCCTAAACTATATGATTAAGGGTAGTAAATCTGTAGTACTCATAAAAATCTTTTTTTTACCATAAAGATCTCTATAAATACATTTGAAAAAGTGTTTTGCGAAATATGAAGAAAATAAGTTGGTGTATATTTACATATGTGGTGTTTTTATATATGTGATGTAAATTGTTAGGTTCTGATCGCATTGTTATTCTCCAGCTCACCCCGCTTAGATTGGATCTATGTTCTGCCACTCACCCCTTCCCCCAACTTTTGCTCTTTAATTTCATCTCACGCCACTTGGTTTGCCTTTCCATCATCCCCATAACTCAAAAAAAAAAACACACAAAAACAAAAACAAAAAAACAAAAAAAAAACCATTAAACAAAACAGAAACTTAGGGAAAAAAAAAAGAGAGAAAAAGAAAAGACCCTTGTCTTCAATTCCATCGTCAAAATCCACTACCAAAAAAAAAAAAAAAAACCAAACACGACCAAAAACAGAAAGAAAAAACAGAAAGAAACCAACAAACCAGAAGAAGAAGAAGAAACAAGATCTTTTATGCCTGACCCATTTAAGATTGTGGAATTATCTGGTGTTCCCCATCTGGGTTTTCCTCCTTATTACTAGAAAATAATAAAAATAATAATAATAAATGGGGAACGTGACGGCGAGCGTGGCTGCAAAATTCGCGTTCTTCCCGCCGGACCCACCAACATACGACGTGTTCAGGGAAGAGGACGGGAGGCTGATATTCTCCGGCTTGACGGCCGACAAGAACGTGGACGTGCATTTGCTGGACACGAAAGGAGGGAGCAAAATCGTCGCCACGTTTTGGAAGCATCCTTGCGCCAGGTTCACTCTTCTCTACTCCCATGGCAACGCCGCTGACTTGGGTCAGATGCACGACCTCTTCATCGAGCTCAGGGCTCATTTGCGTCTCAACATCATGAGGTTCTTCTTTTTTTCTCTCTCTTTTTTGGTTGAGTAATTTCTCTTTGTTTCGTGTTCTTATTGGATTACTTTTGAGCTGGTTTCTATTTTGGTTAATCTGTTTTTGGTTTCTCAATTTTTTGAGCAATTTTTCTTTGTATTGGTGTGCTTACTGTTTTTGTTTGGCATTGTTGTTGCCTTTTGAATTCTATTCATACATTTTTCAATTTTATTTCAGTAATTTCTCTTCTTCTTCTTTTTTTCCTAATGTTTTAGCATTTTTTTCGAGTTTGTTTGTGTTTTGGCTAATGCGTTTTTGTTGGGTAATTTTATCTCTCTTTGTTAGCGTTTTTGTTCCTTTAGAAATTTTGGTTTTGATTATCATTCTCAGGCTTATGATGTATTACTCTTTTATTTTTCATTTTGGTCTGTTTAATCCATATTTATTGGGTGATTGTTTTTCTCTTTGTTGTTCTTCTTTTCCTTTTCTTTTTCTTCTTCCCCCAATACCCAATTGGAAATTATGATTATGGTCATCACTCATCAACACCAAGCTTTTAAAGGTTTTAACTTTTCCCATCTTCAATCTTGGTTTTTCTATTTTTTTGGTAGTCATTTCAAGCTTTTCTATTTTTTTTTTTTTGGTCGTTTTATTATGTTGGAATTTGAAAGGAGCCGTTTCCACACGGTGTGGATGATTTTTCTTCCCGGAGAACATGTGTTTGTTTCTTTTATGTTTTATTCCATTTTTTTATTTTTTATTTTATTGCTTGAATGTTTTCTTTGTTTTTATAATAAAGAAGCTTAAAGGCCATTTATTTATTTAATTTAATTTAAGAGTTCTTGAGTAAATGCTATCTTTTGTACTTCTCCGCCGGCTTCATTATGTCTTAGATGCTTGTAATTTACGAGAGAAGTTAAGATTCGACCCCCAGAATATAAAAAATAAAAAATAAAAGATGATGCTAGGATCTTGCAGATATCAACACTAACTTATTAGCTGTAATAAGGACTTGTGGGGAAAAGGCATTTATGAGTATGTCCTACGCCTATTAAATGTTGCTGCTATAATATTTTTGTCCATCCCAATTCGTAATTGGACAATGTAGAAACCCGTTAATCCGTATTTTCACCTAATTTCTGTATATAGTATATATTATTATTGGCCAGGAACTTGTATAGGAATTCATAGTTTCTAAAATGCTTATTTAGACGATAACTCATAAGAACAGAAACTACAGTTGATCTTAGCTAAAAGGCCGGGAAAGATGCTTAAATTAGATATTAACTGAAAGAGTACTCCATCTGTCATGGTTTTTGTTAGTCTCCAAATTTTATTGGCTTGGGTCGCTATATTAGCTTAATGGTAACTTTTGCTTTCCTTAAGACTAACTCCATATATTTTTCTATCCTGCAGCTATGATTATTCAGGATATGGAGCGTCCACTGGCAAGGTAAGTATCATATGAAGCTGCACATTGGAAGTTTCTTTTTTGTTTTGGCATTCCTTCATTGATTTACGAACAACAGAAGCTTTACGGAAGTTAAAGTGATAAAAAAGAAGAAAAAGGAGCACATGGGATTGGCAATGTTGATTTGATTTCCCTCAGCTCTTTATTGATCTAACTCTCTCCTTAAGTCTATATCTGAACGGTGGCTTAATTTTTTCTTTCTTCAATAGCCGTCCGAATTCAACACATACCATGATATTGAAGCAGTGTATACTTGCTTGAAGAATGAGTATGGAATCAGGCAAGAGGAGCTGATTTTGTATGGCCAATCCGTTGGAAGTGGTCCAACATTGCACTTGGCTTCGAAGTTACAGAAGTTGAGAGGAGTGGTTCTTCATAGTGCCATCCTTTCGGGTATTCGGGTCTTGTATCCTGTCAAGATGACATTTTGGTTCGACATTTTCAAGGTAAGTTTCGAGTAGGCTGGTTTTTGATCTCTTATTTATTCCTTTACTACCTTTGTTAGTTTTATTATTGAAATTCTCTTTTTGTACTTTCAGAACATAGACAAAATACCAAAAGTCAACTGTCCAGTTTTAGTTATACACGTAAGTTCCTTTTTCTCTTTTCCTTCAACCATTTATACAAATGTGCTGCATAATTTGACATGCTGGGCATTCTTTTCAATTTTTTTTTTCATGCATTGTTTTGAATTACTACATATGTGGTTTAATTGGGAATTTTTTTTTATCTTGAAACAGCTTCATTTACTTAGACTTAATAAATAAACCTGTGAGAAACTTAAGGCCAACCACTGTACCAACAACCTACCAGGTGTACTTCTTTAAGACTCCTTTGGTCAAATTGAAAATTCCAAAGAGAAGAGAGAACGGTTTTTCACACGAAGAAGCTGGTTTCCGATTCACTGATGTCTACCCAGGGAAAAAAAAAATGGGAGAGAGAAAGAAAGGAAAGTATATGGTTTTTGGCTTATCTGCTAATAGAATTCTTAAAGGTGCTAGAATAGCAGGAACTTGAATTTGGATTAGCTGTCAGGATTATCCTCGATTTGGTTGGTAGGCTGTTTTAGGACTAGTTCCTAGACGTGTGGCTTGGTTTTTAGGATTTGCATTCTGAAAAGAACTCTCGGGAAAATGTCTTCAGATATTGCCAATTGCTTCAGTGTCTATACTGTTATAAAAGATATAGATAACATAAATAGTTAGTTGGACACAGAAAAGGCTTCATTAACGCCTCTAATTTCGCCATTACACCTTTTTCATTTTCCACCATCTTCTATTATTGAGTTAGAGAGGTTTTCCTTCAATCATGCTCTTGGTGATGGATACTTTTCACTGCATCATTTGCAGGGAACAAATGACGACATTGTTGATTGGTCCCATGGAAAGCGTCTGTGGGAACTTGCCAAAGAAAAATACGACCCCTTGTGGGTCAAGGGCGGGGGTCACTGCAACCTCGAAACTTATCCTGAGTACATTAAGCACTTACGCAAGTTCATAAACGCGATGGAGAAACACTCGCACTCGAAACAGACAAAGAAGCAGCTCACTACTAACCCAAGTATCACAGAAGTCAAACATAACAAGTGCTTGAGATTTGGAAAGAGATAACTAGCTAGCTGATTGTTTCTTTTTTTTCTTTTTCTTCTCATCTTGTGAGAATTAGAAAATTCAAAACCAGAGTTTCCCGGCCATAATATTACATGCATAATGGACTTCAGCGTTTGGCAGCCAAGCTATATTTGGCTTTGGTATGTGGAACTGATAGGAACAATATGGAGCTTGTTTTTATCCAGATCATTTTTTGAGCGTACGAGTTTGTTGCAGTTACCAGTGCAATTCACATGGCAAAGTGTTCTTAACGGAAAAATTCAACATGTGTATTTTCATGATCTGGGTTTTGTGTATAATTATGAAAAGCTTGAGCTTTATGTAAGATTATCAGTTTTGGGGAAAAAAATGAAATGAAATGAAATGGGTTGCTTTCAATTGTTATATTTTTGGCTTTTTTGCTTTCCATCTTATCTTGTACTTGCAGAAAAATTCACATGGCAAAGCGTTCCTAACAGAAAAATTCAACATTTGCGTTTTCATGATCTGGTTTTCGTATATAATTACGAAAAGCTTGGGCTTTATGTAAGATTATCAGTGTTGGGGAAAAAAACGAAATGAAATAGAATGGGTTGCTTTCATTTGCTATTTTTCTGGCTTTTTTGCTCCCCGTCTTATCTCCTTCTTGCCACAAGTACGCAAAAGCAAACCATATTGTTCGTAAGTTTGTTTTTCACTATAACATGTATCTCCTTGGTTGCAATTAGTCGCAATTAATTCTGCATTTTCAATTAACCTTGAAAGTTATGTTAGAACAGATTATACCAAAATTTCTACAGGATTGTTTATGTTAAATTTTTGAAAAAGATTATACCAAATTGCGGAAGCGTACCTGAATTCATGATCTTGAATTGATATAAATTATCGCCTTCCAATTCAATACGTATTCCTTGATTTCTTTTCTAAAGATGAGATTTCAGAGAAGTAGGAATTTCTGGAAACTTTCTGAATGAATGATACGTATGAATTGGGGACCATAACCAGAATAAATAATTTTTGTTATTTTTAGTGTATTTTCAGTTTCGTCCATCATAAAATCTAAAAATTACAAATTGGTATCTACACATATAATATTTATAAAAATAACCCATACATTATTTTAATACCCAAAAGCCTTTTAACTTTATCTTAATTATATCACTTTTAATTTAGGCTTTACTTTAAGATAGCATTAAATAACAAATTTAATTACATATGTGTACCCACGTGAAAAATTAATTTTTTCAACAATCTCCCACTTGGGCCACATATGTGTCTTCGTAAAAAATGTGTTAACTTTAGTGAGTTCAACCTTTGCTATCACACAAAAGGGTATTCCTGAACAATCTCGTCCATTGATCATACCAACATAGTACCAAAGCGGTCTTTGTCACAAATGCAGCGTAACTAGACCCATCAATGATTACGTATATCGATATAATCAAATGACATAGATCAAGTATGGATATGTAGCATGGAAATTACATGCAAAGTGATCTAAACATGTCTATTTCTAACTGGTCCTACCTTATACCTGAATGAGATCAAAACCGTACCAAAATTAGAGTGTAAGTAAACTGTATTCTTTATTTCTGCAGAAAACATATACAAATACACAATGTCTATATACAAAGAAAATTACCATTCAAATACAAACTCCCACTAAAACTATATATCATCAAGCAACTGAACACCCATATGAGCAGTGTGCTCATGAAAGACCTTAGGTGGAAGCCCTTTTGTAAGTGGATCCACTATCATGGAGTTTATACCAATATGCTCTATAGACATCTGACCACTCTGAACTCTTTCTTTAACAACAAGAAACTTAATCTCTATATGCTTTGACTTTGAAGAGCTCTTGTTGTTGTTGGAATACAAGACTGCAGATTTATTATCACAAAACAACTTAAGTGGACTTTCTACATTGTTCACAATTTGTAGCCCAGTGACAAAGTTTCGCAGCCATATTCCATGATTGGATGCCTTATAACATGCTATCAATTCTGCCTCCATAGTGGAAGAAGCTATGAGTGACTACTTAGCACTCTTCCAAGAAATAGCTCCTCCAGCAAGCAAATAAATATAGCCCGAAGTGGATCGACGACTATCTTGACATCCAGCAAAATCCAAATCCGAATAACCAATGATCTTGAGTTGGTCTAACCTTCTATAGGTAAGCATGTGATCTTTTGTTCTTTGTAAATATCGCATAACCCGTTTGGCTGCTTTCTAATAATCCATTCCTGGATTACTCAAATATCTGCCTAACAAACCAACAATGTATGCTATATCTGGACGAGTGCAAACTTGAGCATACATTAGACTCCCAACAGTTGATGCATATGGGATCTTTTCCATTTCCTTAACCTCAAGGTCGTTCTTAGGACACTGACTTAAACAGAATTTATCTCCTTTAGCCACAGGGGTGTCTCCTGGTTTACAGTCCTACATGCTAAATCTTTTAAGCATCTTTTCGATATAGCTCTTTTGCGATAACCCAAGAATACCACGAGAGTGATCCCGATGTATTTTAATTCCTAACACAAAAGAGGCATTACCAAGATCTTTCATTTCAAATTTCTTTGATAGAAATCTCTTGGTTTCGTGCAATAAGCCTATATCATTGGTGGCAAGCAGTATGTCGTCAACATACAATACCAGGAAAATACACTTACTCCCACTGAACTTATGGTATATACAATCATCCACAGAGTTTATCTCGAAACCGAATGAGATTATCACTTGATGAAATTTGTAATACCATTGACGAGAAGCTTGCTTAAGCCCATAGATGGATTTCTTTAATTTGCAAACTATCTTCTTTGGGTCTCCAGACTCAAAGTTTTCTGGTTGCACCATATAGATCGTTTTATCGATGTCACCATTTAGAAATGCCGTCTTAACATCCATCTGATGTAGCTCAAGATCAAAATGTGCTACAAGTGCCATTATTGTCCTAAAATAGTCTTTCATTGAAATCGAAGAGAAAGTCTCTTTATAATCAATGCCTTTCTTTTGAGTAAAGCCTTTAGCGACAAGACGAGCCTTATATCTCTCTACATCACCCTTCGAATCCCTCTTGGTTTTAAATATCCATTTACAACCCATGGGCTTCGCACCTTCAGGTAATGGAACGAGATCCCAAACGTCATTGTCCTTCATGGACTTTATCTCATCTTTCATGGCATCCATCCACTTTTGAGAGTTTGAACTATGCATGGCTTGACGGACATTGATCGGATCATCATCCATCAATCCAACATTTTCCTCATGTTCTTGGAGAAATACTATGTAATCATCAGAAATAGCACTTCTCCTCTCTCTAGTGGATCTCCTTAATGACACAAGTTCCTGAGATTCTAGTTCTTGAGGTTGTTGAGTTTGTACCTCAAGGGGTTGACCAACTATGTCTGATTGTTCTTGATTTGCAGCTTGATCAATGTCAGTGATAGAAACCTGAACATTATTAAATGCAATTGTGGGAATAGGAACCAATTCCTCTCGTTCAAGAGAAACAGGATCAAATTCATCCTCAAAGACAAAGTCTCTAACCTTATTTCTCCCCCCAAACTCAACATCCTCAAAGAATGTTGCAATTCCCATCTCAAAAATAGCTTTAGTAGTGGGATCATAAAATTTGTAAACCCTTGACCGTTCAGAGTAACCAATAAAATAGCAGCTCACTGTCTTAGGGTCTAATTTCTTTTCATTAGGCTTATAAGGCCTTGCCTCAGCTGGACAACCCCAAGCATGGAAATGCTTAAGACTAGGCCTTTTGCCAGTCCAAAGCTCATAAGGTGTTTTGGCTGCTGCTTTTGTTGGTACCCTATTGAGAATGTAAGCTGCAGTCTTAAGTGCTTCACCCCAGAGGGATTCAGGTAAGGTGGAATGACAAATCATACTCCTTACCATATCCTTAAGTGTCCGGTTTCGTCTCTCAGCTACACCATTCATGCTAGGTGAACCTGGCATGGTATATTGAGGGACTATCCTACATTCCTCTAGGAATTTAGCAAAAGGTCCTGGACGTTGTTCACCTGATCCGTCATATCTACCATAGTACTCACCACCACGGTCAGATCTGACGGCCTTAATTCTTTTGCTGAGTTGAAGCTCAACCTCAGCCTTATATGACTTGAACACGTCCAAAGTCTGTGACTTCTCATGTATGAGATATAGATAGCTATACCGAGAGTAATCGTCTATGAACGATACAAAATATTGTTGACCATTCCATGAAGCCACAGGAAACGGTCCACAAATGTCCGTATGTATCAATTCTAAGACATCCTTAGCTCTATTGGCATCCAATCTCCTTTTGTTTGTCTGTTTCCCTTTAATACAATCAACACAAATATCAAAATTTGTAAAATCAAGGGAATCAAGAATTCCATCTGACACAAGTCTTTCAATTCTTTTTCTTGAAATATGTCCTAATCGCTTATGCCATAATACAGCGGAATTCTCATCGGTTAATTTACGTTTAGTGCCACGAGAACTAACATGCAAGGTTTCATTATAAGAAGCAACTATATCAAGCAAATATAGGTTATCTTGTAATGATAAAGAACCGGTACCAATAACATTTGAATTTAAAGAAAGACTAAACTGACTATTTCCAAATGAACAACAGTATCCAAATTTGTCCAAAGCAGAAATAGAAATTAAATTCCGTCTAAATGACGGTACAACAAAAGTGTCTTTCAAATCCAAATAATAACCAGTACTTAATAATAACCTAAAATGCCCTATTGCTTCAACTTCTGTCGATTTGCCATCTCCCACATAGATGAATCTTTCAGCATCAATCGGCTTTCGGCAGTTGAGGCAACCCTGCATAGACATACTTATATGAGTAGTGGCACCTGAATCAATCCACCAAGTGTGTCTTGGCACTGAAGTTAAATTAACCTCAGAACAAACCAAATTGAGAAGCTTACCTTTCTTTGCACGCCAAGCAAGATACTTGGTGCAAACCTTCTTCATGTGTCCAGGTTTACCACAAAAGAAACAAGTATGATTTTCATCCTTATTATCCTTAGTTTGTTTCTTTTGTACTGGACCTTTAGCAGCTTCATTACTCTTTCTTTTCTTTTTCTTGTCCTTAGAGGTGCTAGCCATGTGAGCACTTTCGGTCTTCTCTTGCTTCAGTCTTTCTTCCTCTTGCACACAATAAGAAATTAACTTATTAAGAGTCCATTTCTCTTTTTGGCAGTTATAACTGATCTTGAATTGACTGAATTGTGCAGGAAGAGAAATCAAGACAAGATGCACTAGAAGATCCTCAGAAATTTCCAGATCTAGTGTCTTTAATCTTGAAGTAAGATGAGACATCTGCATGATGTACTCCCTTATGTTTGCTTTTGCTTTGTACCTCATTGAAATCAAGCTTGCCAAATGCGTGCTTGTTTCAGCCTTATCATTCTTTGCAAAGCATTTTTCTATGGCCTCAAGGAAACCCTTGGCTGTAGTGACCTCATCAGGCACAGTGCCCCTGAAGACTTCTGTAATGCCCCTCTTAATGATCATCAGACTAATACGGTTAGAACAATCCCATCTTTCAAGTTCCTTTTTATCCTCAATGGAACTAGAGTCTGTAATATTAGGACGTTCAACTCTTATAGCCAAGTCCAGATCAAGGCAACCGAGAACGATTAATACATTCTTGAAGTTAGTCCCATTCAGCATAGGAATGGAATTAACACTTGTAGATATTGATGAAGATGATGCAGTAGCTGAACAAAGAACAAAATCACATATTCACATAAGAATTCACATAAAACAACCAATAAAATTCAAACAATGATATATCCCATCACAAAAAACCTGTAACAACATTAATATTTAGTCTTTGGACAGAAATATTAACTTGTAAGTGGTATTTTTGGTGTAGTGATCAAATATTAACAATAAATTATGTCAAATAATAAGCTAATCTTTGGATCCACTTATTATTCACATGCCAAAAATAACCATATAATTGTTACATATTTATCACCACAGGTATGAATTTAATTTTGCCAAATATTAAACTTCCTTTGGGCCGATTAATATTCGCATGAATTAAATTCACAAAACTTTCTTAATATCACAAATTAATTAACATCCACAAAAAAGGCTACTTTGGCATCTTATTGGTTCAATTAATTAATTTGATGATATTAATAATCCAAAAACATAATTTGAATTTTAAAGTTGCACAAAAAATTGACCCAAAAAAATGAAAAAAGTCAACGGTCAAAGGCAACGTTTGACCTTTAACCGTTGACATTAACCGGGTCAAAGCTGGACGGGTCAGGTTGAACTGACCCGGGTCCTTATCCAGCCTTCCTTTTATTTTTTATTTTTATTTTTATAATTTGGGTCTCCCAAGGGTTGAGCCCCTAGGTATCCATCCGGTCACGGGCCCTATGGGCTCCTTGGGCCAGTCTAACTAAGTAGGGCCTTTTTTTGTTTTGCTTGTTTGGTAACCCAGGAGTTGAGCCCCTGGGTTACTACCGTTCACAGGCCTTTGTGGCCCGTGTAATTTGATGCAGTTCTGGGCTGAAGCCCAGAACTCATCTCCTGCCCAGGGGAGTCACGACCCCTGGGAATCGAGGCCAGGCAGTTGGCTCTGCCAACCGTCAAAGTGACTCCTCCGAGGCCTTCTCACCGGCGGGACTGCACGGCCGCACCCAGAGGGCACCGTCGCCTATGGCAGGACAATAAACCGCCGGCAAAACCGAAGAGTAGCCCCAGTTCTCTCCCTTGGGCGAAATCGAACAGCGCAGGCGGAACAGTAGCCTTTGGCCGCTGTTTCCACTCCTTCGCCGCTACCTGAGGCCGTGGCTGTTCCCTTCCAGCGCCAACCGAGGGTCATGGTTGATTTTCTTTCCCGGCAGTAGTAAGTTTGCCGCCGGTTAACCTTCGGGTTACTTAACCCAGCGAACAAACGATTTCAAAGAAATCATATAAGCTTGAATCCACAGTTAATCATTTAATGCTTATATTGTAAATGAAACAGAACGCATTAATGTCTTGATTGATCCGCACATCAATTGATGCATCAACAGCAGCAACTTTTGATGCATTTAATGGCATGCATGCCGAGAATGCAAAACAAACAAAGGAAATTATACATTGAAACCGAAAGCCGAACAATGACTTAAATCATACGGAACACACATATGCATACACATGAATACAGTAACGTATTCTACGAACAATTTAACCAAATTTCTTGAGAATTTTTTTTTTTAATAATTCAACATGAATCCGCTTTGATGTCACTTGTTAGAATAGATTAAACCAAAAATTTCTACAGGATCGTTCATGTCAAATTATTGAGAAGAATATATCTGGATTGTGGAAGCATACCTAAATTCATGATCTTGGATTGATTGGGGTTATTGCCTTCCAATCCAATTCGTACTCCTTTTGATTTTCTATGAAGATGGGATTTCAGAGAAAACAAGAAAAATGAAACGTACGTTTGAATTGGGAACCATAACCAAAATAAATAACTTTTGTTATTTTAGTGTATTTCTAGTTTCGCCCATTATAAAATATAAAAATTACAAATTGGTATCTACACATATAATATTCATAAAATAACCCATACATTATTTTAATACCCAATAAAGCCTTTTAATTTTATCTTAATTATATTACTTTAATTTAGGCTTTGCCTTAAGACAGCATTAATAACACATTTAATTAAATATGTAGGCCCACACAGAAAATTATTTTCCAACATTTTATTGTTTAGTAAATATCAAAATAGCATTCTATAATTTTTAAAAATATTCTTTTGGCATCCTAGATATTTTTTTGTAATGTAAAATTTATTTCTTACTCTTTTGTTAATGAATTCTAAATTATTTTGTTAAAACTATAAAAAGAATTAAATATAAATAATGCCAAAAAATAAATAAGTCCGCATATATGTTTTTTTATAAGTTTTGTTTAATCTTTTGTTTTGATTTTCTATTATAATTTGGGTTAACGAGATATGCAGCCCATTTTTAGTTGTAGAATTAAAATATGTTTGTAGTTTATGAATATTTTTTATATGTCACAATATATATGTATAAGGAAATTGATGACCATAATAACGATATTGTTAGTTTTAATTTATTTTTTATAATAACTATAATATACATATTTAAAATTTCAAACAGATTATGATATCATTATATTTAAAAAATTACTAGAATTAGGGTGTTTGTTACTTAAATTCAAATTAGTATCTAAAATAACGATTTTAAAGTTTCCTAAAAAGATGACAATTTTTAATCGACAAGTTGGATTTACCGACAAATCAGAATTAGAGTGTTATAATTAAATTAATGATATAGTTTTACTGACAAATTAAAATTAAAGTATTGTAATTAAATTAATGACACGATATTATTAAGTATTTTTATATGTCTTACTGCTTATAAGTTAATAATACATTATGATAATAATATGCAATGACATTCATTTTTTAAGACTTCAAGTGAATGATTTTTTTTTAAGACTTCAAGTGAATGATATTTTTTGTCTTTTTGTGATATGTAATTAAATTAACGATATAGTATTTATTAAGTCTTTTATGTATCTTGTAAGTTATATAATTGTTATATTATTAAGTTAATAATACGTTATGATAATGATACTCAATAACATTCATTTCATTTTTTTAATACTTCAAGCAATAATGATAATACATCAATGTAATATGTTAAAATAAGAAATATGCATGTATATTTTTCTCTAATTTAACTATTCAAAAAATAAAAAAATTTGTTATAAAAATTTAAATACATGATAATATTTAGTTAGAGGATATTTTAGGGTTCTGAATATATGAAATTTTAGTAAAGGGACATATAAATAATATTTGCATAACGAAGACAGATATTAATTCACTCCTTAAAAAATAAACAGATTATATAATTTTTACTTAAAATTTTACAAAATTAATTTAAAATTCAATAATAAAATGGTAAAACAAATCACATAAAAGTACACGGACCCATGGTACGAAAACAATATTTTTGAAAGCTACTTGTTACTTTTTTGATATTTTTCTAAATAACAAAATACCGACATGACATTTCTCAAAAACAAAATGTATCAAAATGATAATATCAATTTTTAAAATAGCATCAGTTTAGCAACTTGGAAGGAAATCAAAACAAAAAAGAAAGCCAGTATCCATTTTCATGCTATAAAATTTGAAAAACACCCAAAATTTTGTTTTTCATTTTTTTAAGGCCTTTATTATGACAGTCGAGCATATTTAGTGTATTAAAAATACAACAATCTAAGGATATGTTAAGCAAAATACGTGTCATTAAACGATTTGAAACAGTGTTGAGTTGACTTTTACATATTTTTTTATTAAATAATATATCATGGTATGATTGGTTGAATACTATTTGGGACATTAAAACTTAGACAGAAGATTTGAGCTTTATGTCTTTCACCTTTTTCAAATTCTAATATTTTTTTCTTTAAATGCACTTAGATTTTATTTATTTTTTTATTTCTTAAAATCAGTTATTTTATTTTTTATAATGAAACTATAGGGAAAAGGATAGAATTAAGGATAAATTCAAATATAAAAGCATAAATATGGTATAGTCTAAAATGTAAAGTATGATTATTTGATAACTAAAAAACTTGCTATAAAAAATGAAAAAATAAAAGAATATTGGATAGTTGGAATTCAACATCAATGACTAAGTTTATTTATCTCTGCAGTTAGTATAAAAGGTTAATTATTCAACTAAGAACAATCAAACCACCGTAAAATTATATCAAAACCAAAAGTATGTAGTGAAAAAATATCGGTGGGCTAATTTAACAAAATAAACATTAGGAAGATATTTTTATCTTAGAAAAAGGTTAGAAAATAAAAATATAAAATATTGAAAGAGGATTCTGTAATAAAATATAAAAAAGATCATATAACCACAACGATGAAATTTATAACTTACATGCATCAGGACACTTAATTACCTAATATAAGATATTAATTATTTTGTTATAAACGGTTAAATGATATCAAAAGCATATAAAAGTAATGCAATGTACAAATTTGACCGAACAAATACAAGAAATACCATGTGAGCGCAGGTTAAAAACCATCTACATCAACTAAATTTATTGTCTTCATTTATTATCTTCATGCATGCATCAAGACACTTAATTACCTAATATAAAATATTAATTATTTTGTTATAAATGGTTAGATGATATCATAATCATAGAAAAGAATACAATGTACAAATTTGACTGAACAAATACAAGAAATAACATGTGAGTGTTGGTTAAAAACCATCTACATCAACTAAATTTATTATCTTCATGCATAAACATCCTAACTAATAGATAATGTCAAAATCATATAAAAACTAAAAGGTTGTTTGATATAGTGGTTGAAACTATGGGTTAGAACTGTTTTTATTGGAACATGTGAGATCTTTACACGTAAGTTTTTTCTTTTTACTGTGACACATGAGAGCTTTACACTGTTTATAATTGAGATAGTGGTTAAAATCACTTCTTTCTGAACAACATGTAAAAGAGAAACGTGAGCTTAACTATAGAAATATATTTCAAATACCATATCAATTAGGACCAAATCATGTAGGCCAAATTTATTATCTTAATGCATAAAGTTACTGACTACTGGTAACCGAATGACATAAAAAACCATATGAAAATTAAAGAAGTTGTGGAATTCAATATATATATATATATATATATTTTATCTTAATAAAAATACCCCATAGTAAAAAAAGAAAAAGAAAAAAAACTGAAAACTTGAGAAGCAAAATGAAGGGAAGCAAAAAAATAAAAAATAAAAAGCCCAGCCAAGGCCAAAGCATTCCCCAGCCCTTCCCTTCACTCTGCCCTTCTCTCTAGACTCTGCTTCATTTTCAAGCTGTCCTTTATTTCCCTCTTCTCTCTCTCTCTCTACTTTCATTCATTTATAAATTCACGCCCTTTTCTCCTTTTCCTCCTCCGATTTCCCTCTCTTCACTATTATCTATCCCTTTCGTCTCTCCGCGCCTCTCTCTCTAGAATCTTTCTCTCTCCTCGGGTTTGCTTCTTCTTCTTTTTCATTCATTCCTTCCTTCCATCCTTCTCAGTGCGCGCCTACAGTATTTGGACTCTCTAGGGTTTATCGGACTGTTTGGTTTTTTCCTTTTTTTTTTTTTTTCATTTCCTTGCTTGTCTCTCTGATTATGGCGGCCGAGAAGCTTCGAGATTTGAGTCAGCCGATTGACGTCCGTCTGCTCGATGCCACCGTCGCTGCCTTCTACGGCACCGGATCTAAGGAAGAGGTGAGCGATTGGTTCCTCCTTTTTTCTTTTCCTACTTTCTGTTTGGTTCCCGAGAAAAACATGTGCGTAAACTGGGGAGTCTACTCAATTGAACTTTCTCGAACCATGTCCTTGCTTTACCTCAGTTTATTTTCAGCAATTTTTTTTTTACAATTTTTTTTGTTTGGTTCATGGGAGAGCATTTGATGAATTGGATTGCATAGTTTTTGGCGTTTGGTGTTCGTTTGCTTCATTTCAATTGTTTTGCTTGTATTGGTATTTAGGGTTTAATGGACGGGGAGGAGGTCTTAGGACTTAGTCGCTTGGGGATCTCAACGTTTTCAGATGAGGATTTTCGCATAGACAGAGGATAACTTACTGGTTCCTGTTTCGGTTTTGATCACGTAGAGAATTGAGGAACGATTAGGTGAATTTAAGCTTTTAATTAACCATTAGGCTTCTAAGTTTTTTTTTTTTTTTGGTTCTCAAGGATGTAGGAATGGCTGCAACTTCCGTCTTTCGAGATATGTCCGAATAATATGTGCTTATGTAGACATTTTTTTGTGCGTTATAGCTTTCACATCCGCAATGTTACTAGTAGAGCCATATTGACGTTTTGCATTGTATCAAATGCTATTGAATTTTTGGTCAAAAAAATGTTGTAGTATTTTTAAGAGTTCCTACTGTATTATGCGCATACCTTTTTAAAGTTTGATACATTTGTCTTTAGGTGAATTTTAGTGTTTAAATCTGGTGAAATGTTGTTGTGCGTAGCAGACGATGTCCTCAATCAGTGGCATATATATTTTGGATTTTTTTTTTTTTTTTTTAAATTTTTAGCTTAATCTTCTCAATGTCGCTGAAACAGAGGTCAGCTGCAGACCAGATCTTGCGGGACTTGCAAAATAATCCTGATATGTGGCTCCAAGTTGTGCACATTCTACAAAACACAAAGAACCTAAATACCAAGTTCTTTGCATTGCAGGTTGGTCGCATTTGCTTATAACAATCTATTACTATTAGTCTGTAAGACAATGTATAGTTATTTTTTGTTTTTTGAAATTTCGTTTGGAATTGACTTATGCAAGATTTGATAGTTATAAATGGGTTTATTGCTGTCTTTGGGTCTACATACAGGTCCTAGAGGGTGTTATCAAGTATAGATGGAATGCATTGCCTGTTGAGCAGAGAGATGGAATGAAAAATTACATATCTGATGTTATTGTGCAGGTTAAGTTTTTTGGTAGATTTTTATATAATGTGAAGTTAAATTAGTTGGCCTATTTTGGGTCTGTAGATGTGCTTTTACAACATTCTGTCTTCTTACCTTTGGTTATATATGTAACCTAGATTTCAAGCCGTGAGGAATCTTTTCGTGTGGAGAGACTGTATGTCAACAAATTGAATATCATATTGGTTCAGGCAAGTTCCCTTTCTTTCATATTTGTAGCTAAAGCTGGATGCTATTTAAAATAATGCTTTATTATGGCTACTGCTAGTTGTGTCATAGGTGGTTTTTCTGGTCTTTTGTTTTTTGATTTCTTGTCCAAAAAATTTATTTGCTTGGTTTATTGTCAAATTTCTCACTTTCATTCACAATTCACTTGTTTAACTTAACGCCAATTTGCTTCTCCCTCTCATAGTTTTAATTTCAAAGTACAGATTTTGAAGCATGATTGGCCAGCAAGATGGCGAAGCTTTATTCCTGATCTTGTTTCAGCTGCTAAAACTAGTGAAACAATTTGTGAGAATTGCATGGCCATATTGAAGGTAAGTCCATATGCCTTTCGCTTTCTATCTCTTTCTTTATTCTTCAACTTTCAAAAATAAGTTTGATTGATTGCCTATGAGTCAGCACTAATCAGTTGAATATGTTTTGTTCAGCTTCTAAGTGAAGAGGTTTTTGATTTCTCAAGAGGAGAGATGACTCAAAATAAAATTAAAGAGCTTAAACAATCATTGAACAGGTCATTATTTTATGGCTTTGGAATTCTTACTGTGTTTGATTCTTTCATTGATAATATTGTTGCAGTAACTTATAATCTTTCAATCCCTGTTTTGTGATGTGCCCTGCCCTCTGCATTACTGGCAGTTCTTAGTTATGTACTACCAGATCTTAGCCATCTGATCATGAGCTATTATTGTGTTATCAACATGTCCCTGATAATCTTATGTGTTTATCCAATCTCACTCAGAATGTGATTGGTTGTTGCAGTGAGTTTCAACTCATTCATGAGTTATGCTTGTATGTTCTATCAGCATCTCAAAGAACTGAGCTTATACGTGCGACACTGTCCACATTACATGCTTTCCTTTCGTGGATTCCCCTGGGCTATATTTTTGAGTCCCCATTAGTATGTGAATTGTTCTTGGATGGTTATTGAATTTTTTTCTTTTGAGAGTTTTTTTTAGTACCATATGTTTGATTTGGCATCTGTCCTTGCAGCTTGAAACACTTTTGAAATTTTTTCCCATGCCTTCTTATCGGAACCTCACACTTCAGTGTTTGACAGAGGTATCTTGTTGTTCCAATTGTAATTAATAATCTCTAATTTGTACCTTGTTCTCATGGTTGACTGTACTTGTATTTAGGTTGCAGCTCTCAGTTTTGGGGATTTCTATAATGTGCAGTATGTTAAGATGTACAGTATATTCATGGTGCAGTTGCAGGTATATCAGATATATTTTGTATGTCTGTATGTCGATACATATAATCCAGCACACAACTAAGCATATGGTTGAGCACATTCTTAATTGTCTAATCTTCCGTTGTATTGTGATTATCTTTTATTTTTCTGCTCGTTAATTAAGTTTTTTCTTTTTGCCTGTTTAGACTGTTCTCCCTTTGAATACAAACATTCCAGAGGCTTATGGACATGGGTCTAGTGAAGAGCAGGTACATTTGTCTAATTAATATGTCAAATAACACCATGTTTGTATACATTATACTTGCATGCTTATTTCATAATTTTATTTTATTGGCTGTAACTTAAATTGTTTGTTTGTTTGGGTATTTTTTTTTCCTTCAGGCTTTCATTCAGAATTTGGCCTTGTTTTTCACTTCGTTTTACAAGGTAAGATTCTTTTTTCGCTGCATATATAGGTTCGTCCTAGCCTTGGTACTAATTTTATCTTGTTTCTTTGATGATTTTTCTCATATGCCACTAAGCATAAGTATGGGTTATTGGTACACAATTGGATTTTTTTGGTTCTATTTGTTGTTTTGTTGACTGCATATAACAATGTTCTCGTGTCAAAATTGTGGAATTTGTTTCTACCTGACAGAATCGTGGAATGAATTATTGCAGACTCTGTATAATTCTATTAACATTTTATGGGCTTTAATTTCTTTTTGATTGCTTTATTTTAGTTTGTAACGTGCATAGTTACTAGGCTCCCTTGAAAGAATTCAATGGAACTTATACAATGACATTATTGGCAATGAATTTCAAGTTTTTGGTTTACTACATTGAAATTTTTATCATGTTCTCCCCTTGTGTGCAGTCTCACATCCGTGTGTTGGAAACCCCTGGAGAAACTATACCTGCATTGCTCATGGGTCTGGAATATCTTATTAAAATATCGTATGTGGATGATACAGAAGTTTTTAAGGTATGTATGTTTATGATCTATTTCTCTTCTCTTGCTTACACATCTAGGTGAGAAGTAGAATTACTGAAATATATTTACCTGCAATCTCTTGATGACGGAAACAGGTCTGCTTAGATTATTGGAATTCCTTTGTGTTGGAACTATTTGAGGCACACCATAATTTGGATAATCCTGCAGTTGCAGCCAATACCATGGGGTTGCAGGTATTGCTGTTGTTTTTCAGAGAATGGTTATTATGCTTTTGATGAAAATGTTATTTTTTCGGATAGTTGAACAGATTAGCTGCCCTTTTTTTTTTCTCTTGAAATTACAGTTTTATTTTTTTTTTGACTGACGGGTTGCGTATGACAACTTATTGATTTTGCATTAAATTTGCAGGTGCCTTTGCTTCCTGGTATGGTTGACGGCATTGGCTCTCAACTTATGCAGAGACGGCAACTATATGCTGAGCCGATGTCAAAGTTGAGAATGCTTATGATTTGTCGTATGGCCAAGCCGGAAGAGGTTCTCATAGTTGAAGATGAAAATGGGAACATTGTTCGTGAAACCATGAAGGACAATGATGTTCTTGTTCAATATAAGGTTACCAATCTCATATTTTGCAAATATCTGAATCGTTTCTCATTTTATTTCTAATGGAATGACTGGTTGCCATAGTGTTTGAACCTTTTATTTCGCCTTGCTATGGCCAAAATTTTTGTAAAGATACATTTTTTTTTTCTCCTTTTGAAAACCGATGGATGTTTAATAGTTCCGGGTTGTTATTTTTTGAAATAACTTTTTTTTACCAAGTTGCAATGCCTAATTGTGTTGCAGATCATGAGGGAGACTCTGATATATTTGTCACATCTTGATCATGATGACACTGAGAAGCAGGTAAAGATTTTTTGACGGGATTCATAGTGTCTGCATCCTTTTTTTAGGTGAAATCACTAAACTTGTTGTACCCTAGGTATCTTCAGTTATGCTATATGCGTGCTGATTCCTGCAACATTAATTCTAATACACTGGTTATTTGTTTGACCAAATAGTAGGGCCTTTCTTCCACGTCATAAGTATGACCTTGGAGAAGCTAGTTTCTGATTCGTAGTCGTTTGTGGGAGATCCATGTGGTTACTAATTAGGGCCACTCGTTGGCAGGTTGAAGATAAGAGAAATGGGATTCTTATTACATTTTTTAGTTCTTTTTTAACTCCTAGTTCGTTTTTATTAGCATATGATTAGTGTAAAAAACGTCTTTTCTTTCTTGTGTGATATTCATTGTGGCG
Organism: Artocarpus hirsutus; assembly: GCA_946598075.1. Lineage (NCBI taxonomy): Eukaryota > Viridiplantae > Streptophyta > Magnoliopsida > Rosales > Moraceae > Artocarpus > Artocarpus hirsutus. The sequence goes on along the minus strand of CAMOHE010052664.1, from coordinate 93,602 downwards.
AACTTTTAAGAGTAATTGAATCTGGTCTGATGTGATGCAGATGCTAAAGAAGCTTAGCAAACAATTGAGTGGTGAGGATTGGAATTGGAACAACTTGAACACGCTATGCTGGGCAATAGGGTCTATATCTGGTTCTATGATGGAAGAACAGGTACTTCATGTGCATGTGCTTCATTTGAATAAGATGGCCCTATTTCAATTTTTTATAACATGTTTATTTCTACTTGTTTTCAGTTCGTGGTCATTGTTCACACGTTCCTGCTTGGTTATAAAAAATTACATATGTTCTGATTAAAGAGAACTGTATGATTTTTAGGATGCTTATTCCTTACATATACGAGTATGTGACTGCACACTGCACATATGCATCTATCTGTTACATGGTGTTGGTGGTCATGCCATCCACGGGCATTTCGCTTTTGAAAACATGATTTTTTGGGGCACAGAATTTGTTGCTTTTTTTGACTACATGCACTGCTTTGATGATCTGTTCCTTTTGTGTTAGCTGTTATGCCATCTACAATGCATTGCTGTTTTTTTACTAGGCCTTTGATTATTAAATGTGTGTATAAATGTGTACATTTTTTTTAGGAAAAAAAAATTAGAGACCACTCTTGGGTTTCTCTAGTGATTTTCTTGACAACGTTGCATTATTTTGGCAGGAAAACAGGTTTTTGGTGATGGTCATTCGTGACTTGCTGAATCTTTGTGAAATTACAAAAGGAAAAGATAATAAAGCCGTTATTGCCAGTAATATTATGTAAGGATTGGCAATTGTTTGTTTGTTTGAGCATAGCGTATCCATGTAGTTGTTATTTATTCATTTATTCTTCATTTTGAATAGCAAATGACTCCTTTTGTTACTGAAATCTAGACCCTTCCATTTTTTTGAAAGATAAATTGCCTAAATGCCACGCACGCACACACACACACACAAGAAAAAAGAAAGAAAGAAAGAAAGAAAGGACAGCAGGCTCTTGTTGTGTGAATCCAATTTTACGTCCTGATGGCTTCTTTTCCCTCCCCAATTCTTTTCTGTAGGTATGTTGTTGGACAATACCCGAGGTTTCTAAGAGCTCATTGGAAGTTCCTAAAAACTGTTGTGAATAAATTGTTTGAGTTCATGCATGAAACGCATCCTGGTGTTCAGGTAATTTTCCTATTACAGGTTCTCTGATAAGCTGAAAATGCTTTCTATGTTATTGGAACACAAACAATTTCTTTTGAAGAGGCTTGCGTAAGGTTATTTTCATTTATTTAAGGGTTGCCGAACTTATGTGTTCATATGTTTTAGGATATGGCCTGTGACACATTCTTGAAGATTGTGCAGAAGTGTAAGCGAAAATTCGTGATTGTTCAGGTGCGGGTTACTTTATAGAACTCACGATATATAGTAGCATTGATGGAGATCTTCTGTCTAATGTCTTCTTGATGAACGTGTCAAAGATATTACTGATTCGATGATTTACTGATTCTTGATGGAGATATTTTACTGATTCGATGATTTTGTTTTAAATCATTTTTATTCACTGTCTACTCTATTCAATTTCAGGTTGGGGAAAATGAACCATTTGTATCTGAACTTCTGACAGGCCTTCCAACAACTGTTGCAGATCTTGAACCTCACCAAATTCATACATTTTACGAATCTGTATGGCACTTTGTTGCATCAATCTACTTAAAGTTGTATAATACGTGCATATTCATGTAAGCATTTTGATATGTTTGTTTCAGGTCGGTCATATGATTCAAGCAGAATCTGATCCTCAGAAAAGGGATGAGTATCTACAGAGGTTGATGGAACTGCCCAATCAGGTTTGTCCAATTTATGATTGCCTTTAAAGGGAGACTTGGACCAGTTTTTACAACTCTATATTATGGGCACGCTGCCCTTGACATGTACAAATATGCGGTTCTTTTATAGTTGCCTTATATTGCCTTGTTATGCAGAAATGGGGTGAAATTATAGGTCAGGCACGGATAAGTGTTGACTTCCTAAAGGATCAGGATGTGATAAGGACAGTTCTGAACATATTGCAGGTGTGGCCTTTTAACCACCTTATTTGTGTCTTTAATAATTTTATATATTCAAGTTTAGCAATTAATTTTCAGTGATGCTGTCTTTGTTGATTCCTCTAGCTTGAAGTGAGATGTTCCTTGATCTTTGTTGTGTTATGTTTCTTTTCGATGCATTGTCGCTGGTCTATATGCCTATAGATTAAAACAATTGGCGTTCAAAACAAAAAAGGTTAAAAGAATTGGTCGGCTTTTTACAATGAAACAAATCCACAGATATGTTACTACAAGGCATTTGTAGTTCTATTGTTTCATGAGGATTAGTTCCGATCATGCAAGTTCAAATTTGCAGACAAATACAAGTGTTGCTAGTTCCCTGGGGACTTACTTCCTATCCCAAATTTCCTTGATCTTTCTGGACATGCTTAATGTGTACAGGTATACCTTTCCGAATTACAATTTTTTAATGCAATCTTGTAATATAGTCATTCTTTCCCCCTCTTTTTTTATTTTTTATTTTTATTTTTTATTTTTAATACGTAATGATTTACGTATGACTTTTCAATTATCCAACAGGATGTACAGTGAGCTTATATCTAGCAGTATAGCAGAAGGGGGCCCTTTTGCGTCTAAAACATCCTATGTGAAACTTCTGAGGTCTGATCTATTATGAAGGTCCCTTAATCTACAGTGTAGATCTTATTAATATTTCATTCTTTTGAGCACTCTTTTCCTTCTATGTAAGCACAGATCGGTGAAGAGGGAGACTCTTAAGCTTATTGAGACTTTCTTGGACAAAGCAGAAGATCAACCCCAAATAGGGAAGCAATTTGTGCCCCCAATGATGGATCCTGTGCTTGGAGATTATGCGAGGAATCTGCCCGATGCTAGAGAATCAGAAGTTTTATCTCTGTTTGCCACAATAATAAATAAGTATGTTGCCTTCTCTAGTCATTTTATTTTGCATTAGCTAGTTATTTATTTGTGTGTCAGTGGAAGTTTCACGCCTCAAAAAACCAAAAATTGCAACGTCTAATGTTGCATATGCAGATATGCTAGGTTGTTTTACTCTGCCACATAATTTCCATTTTGGTGAATGGGGCTAGAAATCATTGTTATATGATTGTTCCGTATGAATTGGATATCCATCTTTGAAGTCGTACTGTTTTCTTCACCTTTTATTTTTGGGTAATAATTCTGGTTTAGAATAATTATTGCTTTTTCTTTATTTGCTCTTGTTGTTCTGTTTGTTTTAGGTACAAAGGTGCGATGACAGATGACGTGCCTCGTATTTTTGAAGCTGTTTTCCAGTGCACTTTGGAGGTGAGGATATCAGCTATTTGGAATTGCCTCGTCTATTAACTTTGTTTTGTCAAAAGTGATTGTAACAGTTAGCTGTTTAACTGACATGTCCTTAATGTTGCGCCATTGCAGATGATTACTAAAAACTTTGAAGACTACCCCGAGCATCGACTCAAGTTCTTTTCATTACTTCGTGCCATTGCAACACATTGTTTTCCAGCTTTGATTCACTTATCAAGTCAGGTTTGTAATTTAAATATATTGAAACTTTTGATCCTCTTATCAACTAATGCCTTGCCAAAGGAAATGAATATTGTGCTTTTAAATGCTTTGATGATATTTGATTTTGCTACTTTTCGGTGCTTTTAATGAATTAATTTTTCATATGTTTTTGGTACTCTTCAGCAACTAAAGCTTGTCATGGATTCAATTATATGGGCTTTTCGGCACACAGAAAGAAACATTGCTGAAACTGGGCTCAACCTGTTGCTAGAGATGCTGAAGAACTTTCAGGTTCAATCTTGGTGTATTTTTGTGCTATCTTGTAATCATGCGCCATTTGAGATATTAAGCATAATATTTGAAAAATTTACAGAATTCCGAGTTCTGCAATCAATTTTACCGGACGTACTTTTTGACTATTGAGCAAGAAATATTTGCTGTCTTGACGGATACCTTTCATAAGCCTGGGTTCAAGTTGCATGTCTTGGTGCTACAACATTTGTTTTGCCTGGTAACGTTTCTTGCTATGCCTGCTTTTGCCTCAATTTTAAGAGGGATGAGTTTAACTAAGACTGTTTTTCAGGTGGAAACTGGCTTGTTGTCCGAGCCTTTGTGGGATGTTGCAACAGTTGCATATGCTTATCCAAGTAATGCGATTTTTGTTCGTGAGTACACCATAAAGCTCTTAAGTACGTCATTTCCCAATATGACTACAGCAGAGGTATCCCCTTCTCCCTTCCCATTTTTTCCACTTGCTCCCTCCAAAAAAAAAAAAAAAAAGTGGTATTTTATCTGTTTGAGGCCTTTTCAGGTCACTCAATTTGTGAATGGACTGTTTGAATCGAGGAATGACCTCTCCACATTCAAGAATCATATACGGGACTTTCTGGTGCAATCTAAAGAATTTTCTGCACAGGTAAAGGCAATTAAGTGTGATGTATCATGTTACTTCTACATTAAGTTTTTTTTTTTTTTCATCTATACGGCCATGTAATCTTTTGCAAAATCTGAAACTGTCATTTTTCCTTTTCCTTCTTTTTGGGGAGTGAAAATGTGGTTTAGACACGTGTAATTTGAGTGCTCAAATTCATTTTGTAGGACAACAAAGATCTCTACGCTGAGGAGGCTGCTGCTCAGAGAGAGAGAGAGCGGCAAAGAATGCTTTCTATACCAGGACTTATTGCCCCTAACGAGATACAAGATGAGATGTTGGACTCGTAGGAGGCTAATTTTAGTGGAGCTAATTGCGTGAATGAGGCGGAGTTTCTATGGGTGCCTTGATTCATTCTCTCGAACCTGCAGATGCAAAGAGATGCGACATTTCCCCCTGTTTTTAGTTTCAAGAACTTCTTTAGCCAAAAATAGTAGAACCAAAGAGGCGCCCCGTGTATCATGGTTTGGTTGCTGGCAGTGCTGTCTCATGTCGATTTCTTGGGTGTAGGTTATTCAGTGCTGATTTTAGGAAAACACAGGAGTCATTGGAACGGTTTTGCTGAATCCACTCGTAACTTGTCTTTTGATGGATAGGACGCAGACTGTTTGGATGACTCATTTTGAAATTATTGATGATTCGTCTTAGGTGTTATGTATACTAACTTTCGCTGAGTTGTGCAGAAATCACCTTTGTTTTTTTTGTTTTTTTGTTTTTGTTTAATTTATTCATAGGATGGGTTGTGTTTAAAAGATTCTATTCCAGGACGTTGATTTTTGTTTCCCTATCAATTAAAGTTAATGTTTTTAATAGATGTTTGTTTCTTCCCTTGTATTCTTCCATGCCTTCTTTTTTTTTGTAGTGATTTTTATTTTGGACGACTTTAATGCAAGTGCTGAAGTGCCATAAAAGAGATGGTGAGGGCGTTACTAATGGAATATTTGAAGTACTTGGAATGTTGTGTGCATCATACTTCAACTCTTGAGGACAGTTAGTAGAGATAATTGAACATTAGGAAAGTTGGTAGTGTTTCATCTGATACGTGTGGTTTTTACTTGCTTATGTGTTGTTGAGGTACAAGACATAAACATGAGCTAAAAGTGAGTTAAGATGCGATTCTTAGATGGCCTTAGACGGATGCTGTAATGGATGCATTTGCTTTGTCAGTTAAATGGTTCATTGATTTGTCAATGACCCTTCGTTGTCCGCTTTGTTAAATGTTGGAAGGGACAAACAGGGAAAAAAAAAGGTACAAAAAAATACTTAATTGGTACGACACAGTTTTAGACTACACAAGTTTAATGGTACGAAAATCTAATGGTTTAAAACTATGCTCATTGATAAGGACATCTTTTTATATGGTAAGACGTACGATCCAATGGAACTAATACTTTGTATCAGTCTTGAGCTACCCCAGGCATAGTTACCACATCCAACAACAGCTTGAAGTTCTCTGCGGAGCTTCCTCTTGGACCCACAGCTTCGTTTGCAAGTTCTTTGAGCCTCTTGATCTTGTCCCTCATTTTCTTCCCTCTTTCTTGACATAAAACTAGATCCAAACATCTTTCTAGCCCTTCCTTTGTGAAAGCCCCGCCCTCGACTCTCACACCAATCTCCCACACGTCTTGTACCATCCGCCCATTGAGCCTTTGGTCCCCAAAGAATGGCCTGCAAGGAACAAACAATTTTAGTTTCAGAATTTATAGAATTTTGACACATGATGTTCATGACACACACACACACACGTATATTTGGTAGTGTATTATTTGCTCGCCTGCAAATCATGGGCACACCACCCGCTATGCTCTCCAAAACTGAGTTCCAACCGCAATGTGTCACAAACACCCCAACTGCATTATGAGACAATATATCATTCTGTGGGGCCCACGACACCACCATTCCATTTTTCCTTGTTTTTTCCAAAAACCCATTTGGCAAATTTTCCTTTGCATTGTCTCTAAGGGACCAAATGAATGAGACCTTACTTCCTTCCAAGGCTGTCGCTATCGCCTTTAGTTCCTCCCTTGGTGGTACCATGACTGAACCGAAGCTAATGTATGCCACCGAGGCATCGGCCTTCTGCTCGTCGAGCCACCGCAGGCAGCCGCTTTTTTCTGGGGTCGGCAGTGGCGACGGAGACACCAAGTTGAAAGGCCCCACATTGAGGAGTTTCTTGAATTTGGACTTGAGGTCATGTGTGATGGTTGTATCTAGCTCTTCAAAGGAGTTTATGAAAACTGCCGTTGCTCGTGGTAGCATTAGGCCCATTTGGTGTAACATGTGTGAGAAGACAGATTCCAAGCTTCCAAAGAGGACTCCTTCCGGCAAATCTTGGACTCGTATTTTTGACATTCCTGGGATGAAACTCAGGGGTTCGTCTTCTTTTCCTGCGAGATTCGTAAAAAATATATTAACTATTACATGATTAGAACTCATTTTTCACCCTTAAGTTGAAAATAATAATAATAATAATAATAATTTCTTGATTGGTCCTATAGTATGACGAGAGTAGTATTTACCCTGAAACTTAAGATCAAGGGGAAAAGGTCATTGAACTTAATTTAAAAAATCACACTTAAAAAATGAGAAACAGGAAACTTTTACCACGTTTAAGCACAAAAAAAGGTGACACTCAGCCATAGTATTAAGTCCTTTGCTTATATGCTTGTCCTAATAAGAAAATCCACACTCGCATATTTAATATTAAAGTCTAAAATTCAATTTCCCATTCCTGGTTAATTCTCTTCTAATAAAAAAAACATTGTATTCAATGCTAAAACACAAAAAAAAAAAAAAAAAAAAAAAAAAAAAAAAATCAAGACCTTTTGCTCCAATGGAAATCCGCTGCCTAATGAGGTCAGTGTAAAAATGGGCAGATAAAGAGCAAGGCCCTGCGGTCCAAAATTGGACCCAACTAGCCACTCCCATATCTTGAGCCAACTCTCCTGCAAACCAAAAGAAAGCATCCGTGAGCAAGCAGCTCACCTCCTTCCCCGTCTCCGCCATTGCCATCTCTATGTTAAAGCGAATACTCTCCGGTGCTGCCTTCAGGAACAGCTCAATGTGCTCCTGCTCCTGCGGCTTCCCCGAGAAGACGTGTCCTTCTGGCACCCCATCCCACACGTCATAAGCCTTAATGTTGGAAAATTGAGTGGTGGTGTCCTCGTTGAAGATGGTGTTGTTGGATTGGCTAGTGTTGAAGAAGGAGAATGTCGTCCCCGGGGAGGCAGCCGCTAGGCGGCGGACAAGGGCAAGGAGTGGGGCGGCGTGCGTACCGAAGGGAAAGGCGGCCACGGCCACATGGCAGGCAGGAGGTGGTGGTGTCATGTTTTAGGTGAGTTTGTTATGGAGGATTTGGTTTTTTCTTTCCAGAGGAACTAGGAAAAAGAATCTTTTGGTTATTGGTGCAAGTGGAAGGTCCTCCCTCGCAATTGGCTTTTAAAGAACTTGCTCTATGGCAATTAGTTTTGGGGAATTATGTTATATGGTGAAAAAAGAAAAAATATATATATATTTTTTTGGAAACGTTATGTCTTCATCAAATATAGTTCATTTTTATTAAAAATAAATAAATCTTATGTCAATTCTTATTTATTTTGCTGTTGTCACCATTAAAAGGTGTCCAGTTAGTCTTCTAGAATTGGAAAAGTGTGGCGTGAGGACTGACACGGGGGTTGGCATAATGCTACCAACCAATACCATGATATAAATAGAGGGTCAAGGTGTCATTTAAATTCAAAATTGATTAGAGGAATTGTTTGGTATTATTTTTTGCTTTTTAGAAAGTTTAATTCGAAAACTATATTGGTATTTTTAATTGCAACATCAATGAAGAAAAAAAAAATATTTAATTTAAATTAATTAGTTGTTTAAATTCAAGTTGGATTACAAGGGATAATTTTGTAACGATACAAAACAGATGGATTTACAAGGTTATTATATCAACTAATTATTTTTTTTTTTTGTTTTAGAATAAAAAACAAATAGGCAATTCTCTCAGTAGTAAGTTTTCTGTTCATGTTTTTTAAAGTCTTTCGGTGGATTAAAATTAAAAAAAAAAATAATAGGACTCCCCTAAAAATAAAAAATGATGGGACTTATATATCCCTTTTTCCTTAAAAAATCCCTGCATTTTTTTTTTATTTTACTACGTACTATGTTATGTATATGCCATGTATGTGGTCATTATGTCACACCAATGATAAGTAGCATTTTTGTTTTGTTGAAATTTTGTTTTTTTCTTTTTATTTATTTGTTTTTTTGACTTGTCCTGACGTAATTACTGGGAGTGATGACTATTGTTAGTTGCCCTGCGAAAAGAGACGCACGTGAACAACGCCCCGTTCAAGTGATAATTGTGGTGTTTGGTTAGACTAGTGGTCCGAAATCAATGCGGACCCACTTATGTAACAGGGCTCGTACTTTATTCGGCTGGATTCGTCCATTTTGGTTCTGGGCTGGCATTTAAGCCCACTGTTTGAAGAACCTTTTTATGGGGCGATCCTTGTCGTTGGGTTTTGGGCACCAAGTTTTATCAAAGATTCGGGTAACACGACCTATAAATGCAACCCCTTATTAAAAATACTCTTTAACAAATTATTTATTAAAATTATTTATTTATTAAAAATTAAGAATTTATTAAAAAATTAAAGTACTTTTCTTATCACTCACTCATGCAGATACCAAAATAAAACCTACTAGGATCCATATCGAAACCCAACAAGTTCCATTATGGAACCTGCCTACAGTCGCTAAAGCAAGGTGTTGGATTATAACCTATCAGGTTCCAACTTGAAACCTACTAAATTCTAACATAGTTTTTATTTTGAAGCAAAAAAGTATCAACCGCCTTCAGTTGCCAGCGCAGGTGCTGGGTTGTAATTCGTCAGGTTTCAATTTCGAACCTTTCAAATTTCAACATATTTTTTGAAACAAATAAGCACCAATCGCCTCCGGTCGTCAGCACAGGTGTCGGGTTGTAACCTGCTAGGTTCCAACTTGGAACCTACCAGATTTTAACATATTTCTTTTTTGAACCTACCAGATTCTGTCTTGGAACCTGGAGGGTCTATCCCCTATACTAACCAGGCTTAGCCAGGTTCTAACATAGAGCTCACCAAGTTCTGTCTTGAAACTTACCGGAACTCTATAACAAAACATTCCATAAGAAAAAAAAAACAAAAACAAATCTATAAACTTTTCACAAATCATCTCAAAAAATTCATACAAATCATTTATAGAAAAACAAAAACAGATCTAATATCTTTACGCAAATCATCTCACAAACAAAAACAAAAACACTGTTTATTTGTTTGTTTGTTTTTTTGTTCATACAAAGAAACAAGATCTTGTCGACTTCTCTTCCTGCGGATCAAAAGTCTACATAACCAAAAAGATCAAACATCAACAACCCAATCAAACAAACACATGTTGATTTCCACGATAAAAAACAATCCAGCGACATCCGTACCAAAAAAAAAAAAGAAAAAATCAAATCCTTAGGAATCAAAAAAATAAAATTTTGAAAAAAAAGATAATAAATAAATAAGAACTCACCACATTGTCCTTGATCTATGGCCGAAGTAATCGCTCTTTTCTCCTTCCAGTCGATGGAGTTTGATAAATGATCGCTGGCTCGGAAGGTGTCTACCTAAATGGAACGACCGTTGCAAGGTAGAAAAAGTGGAGATTAGAGGAGTCAAAGAAGAAGGTAGCGAAGGCGGTGACAAAGAATCTCTAGAGGAGTGGCTGAGAGAAGACTGAGGAGAAAGATCAAAGTTGTGAGGAGTGAGATGGCGAGAATGACAGCAATGATCGCCCAATAATTGACCTAGAATTAGGAGTAGTTTTTGTAAATGCAAAGAGTGGCATTGGAGAACGACTCCGACTGTAACACCTGTTATTTTAACGGGCATGATTTTTGTAAAATTTAATGAATAAAATGTGACAATTTAAAATTTTGTAGCACTTTAAAATTACCAAGTTTGTCTTTGTTGTTTTAGTTATTAAAAAAAATGTTAGTTTGGCATTTTCTTACAAAGTCTTTGAAGAAGACATGGAATTAATTCATCCCAATTATTAGGAGACATTGAGATATTTTCTCAACAACCTTTTTAATTCTTTCCTCATCTTCTTCCGTAACTTACTTCATTTGTCTCCTCAATTATTTTGGCATTCCTTGCTAAAAGTCTTCGTGGGAGACATGAAGATATTTTTCTTTAATGCTCCTTTGTTTTCTTCTTACAACTTTCCCCATGAACCTACCTTGTCTCCCCATTCCTCTCAATTATTTTGATACCTTTTTATTCAGCCCTCACCATCTTCTTCTCTAGTTTCTCATTCTCTCCCTTTCTCACTTCAATTTCTGACTGAAGACATAGAGCACAAAGCTCTCTTTGCAGCTAAGATAGCTATAATTCCTAGTCATGTTTGAAGCCGTTTTAGAATCAATTCAAGCTTGATTTTTAACACAAACTTTGGTGCTTTTCAAAGGAGTTTTGAGGTAGGTTTTCTTTAATTCAAACTTGGTTTTTGGTACATGTTTTCTCCATGTTTAATGCATAAATTTCGTGTTCAAAATTCATGCAAATATCTAGTTATGTTAACATGTATATTTGAGCATATATGAGCAAAAACTTGAGTCTTGAGTTGAAATCGACAACCAACCTTTATTTTGGTTTGCTAACAATATTACAAACATGCTACGAATGTTTAAAACTAGTTTCCATAACTTTAAGATTTATGTTTTAATGTTTTGAGCTTAAAGAGTAAACTTAAGCATGTTTTCATCATTATTTACAAGAAAAACTAGAGATATGGTTTGATGATGATTTTGCTATAAAACTCATAAGAATATGTTTATTATGATTATATAATACATGCTGCATATTGTGGAATGGTTTTTGAGATTTTGAACAAGGATAATATGCTTTGGGTTAAAGAAAAACTTGACATTCCATGAACTTTGTAAAACCTCTATGGGTAATGGCTCGTTCTTGAAATTCTAAAATTAAATGAAAATAAATTTTGTAAATTGGTTTGCATATTTAAAAAGTAGACATCCTTAGCTTTCGAACGAGCTATTATAAGCCTAACTCAGAGTTGTATTTTATTTTCTATGAATTTTTTAATTTTTAGATTAGAAACTAGTAAACTTGCCAGTGGTAGTATACCACCCGTCTATCTTAAGTAAACTACCTGTTAACCAATGTGCTAATTATAGATAGTGAACCTGCCTTTTTGTAAAAGTATATAGCCAGTTTGCCATGGTATACCACTCTAAACCAAGAACCCAACTTTGCTTACTTTCGAATCCCTTAATGTCTTGCAACCTTTCCAACACTATCTTAAGTGATTTATAAATCTTATTAAAGACTAAACCATATATATTACTTGTATGTATTTTATATTGTGTTTAAGACAAAAATTGTTTACTTTGGTATTTCAAAAAAATTGCACAAAAACTTAATGGCACACTAGTGAGATGGATTTACACATAATTCATTTATGGATATGGTTATATGTTGTGTTTTAGTTTTAATTGTCCTTATGCACGCCTTAGGATCAAGGGTTTGTGGAGTTAACATTAATTAATTCTGAGATTAAAATATTGTTGATAAGCTTGGAAGGTAGAGATTCTATTACTCATTTTTTGTGAGGTTTTGGTAAATTAAAATTTGATTGTTTTATGTTGCAAGATATGTATATGGTATTTTGAATATATATGATTATATCTATAATATGATGATATAGAACTCATCCTATATTGTATAGCGAGGAACATAATGATTTGACACATGTTGTAAATTGAGAAGCATGGTTAGGAAAACCGACTCTATAAATAATGATTTAATATAAAGGAATGGTGAGACGTGAATAGAGCGATAGTTACGTCTTTAGGCACGAATACCCTAAAAGGTAAAATAGGAGAGAGGTGATGACTCTCCCTTAGGTCAAAAGTCCCAGAACGCATTGTTCAGGAATCGACTTGGTGAGGACCCAAGGCTTGATGTCCTCTCACCGGAACACATTTGGAATGTTTGGAGGGTGACCAAGCGCATCCATTTAGGTTTTAACGAGTTGAGTGATACTGTATTTAACGTGGGTACCTAGGAATAATGATGAATTATAATATTTGTATATATGTATAAGTATGTAATTCGGTAATAATTAACTATGATATCTACGGAATGTGATCATAATAAACCTCATAATCTGGAATATGATGGAAATTAACTAACCATGCAGTTTTAATGTAGTAATGAATAAAACCTTAAGGTGAATAATGGTTTTCCCTATTAGGCATGTCGATGATCATCCTTATCATATTTACATCTCTCAGGTGGAACTCAGTGCAACTTATCTAACAAGGAATAGGCAACAACACTGCTGGTTTGGTGTTGGAGAATCTTTGTTTATTTGTAACTTATCTAGAACATGTAAGATTTGTATTACTTTTATGATGGTTGTGTTAAGTTATGTGGAGAATTGTACTATAGTGATGATGACTATATTTTAAATATTTGGTGCTACACTAAAAACTATGGTTTGTATTTAAACATTTATTTTTATTTTTGTTTAAAGACCCATGGGCACTGTTCTATTGATTTGAATGATATTGAATTTAAGTTTGTTTTTATTTATTCAATACTATTAACCCCCACATAGGGGGGTTACAGAATTTTTAGTATCAGAGTCTAGGTTTGGTTAACCTAAGGGTGTAGCACCATCTTAAAAATCGATATTTTAAAATGGTTTTGAAGTTAAGTATTAATGTCATCATCATTAGGTACTAATTCTACTTAAATTTACGCAGCAGTAGAAACAATGCCGTCAAGACGTCAAGTATAATCATCTAAGCAGTCACAACCGATCGAACATGCTCAAGAAGTTGAGCAACCTGAATCGATGGAACAAGCTGAGGAAGACGAGCAACCACGATGGGTAGCATAATCGCCGCCAGCTACACCAGAGGTGAATAATTTGGGACAAATTCTTCAAGTCTTGCAAAATGTACAAAGACCTGCGGAGGCTCGTGATCCCGAGCAACGACATCTAACTTTGTTGAAGGAGTTTATGAAGCAGAAACCCCTTATATTTAGTGGAGAACCTAACCCTATCATAGCTGAACAATGGTTACAAGCGATCAAAAAGAAGTTGGATACCTTGAGGATTCCACAGGAGTACTGGGTTGGCTTTTCAATATATATATTTGAGGGTAAAGCCAAAGAATGGTGGGATATTCAGAAAAATGACTATGATATGCCGAACCTCACATGGGAGCAGTTCGAAATCATATTTCGTAATACTTATATTCCTCAAAGCCATAGGTAAGCAATAACGCAATAATTTGAAAACCTGGTGCAGGGAGATACAACAGTTGCTGAATACCATGCTCGATTCATAGAATTATCTCGCTACAATCTCGAAACTGTATTGGATCCAATGGCGAGATGCGAGAAATTTAGAAATAACCTAAGGTCAAAAATCAGACAAATGATAGCTGCTGTCCCATCAACAAACTTTCTTGAACTTGTAGTTACAGCCCAGCAGGTAAAGACAGAACTAAACAACTCCTATGGAGAGTACAAAGGTTCTATTGGGCGTCAAAAGAAGATAAGCAAGAAGGAGAAGTCACAAGGACAAATCACTCAACATAGTGGAGTGACTATTGGTGGTGGATCTTTTTACAGCGGTCGTTTTTAGCCATACGCTTGTCATAATTGTGGACAAGTCGGACATCTAAGAAAAAATTGCCCTAACCACCCTGCCCCATAATTTTTTTCTCCAAGACCACAAAGAAGTCATTTTGGCTCCACTATATAGAGAAGGAGTCAAAATCGAAGAGCACCTTAGCAAAACGGTCCAGCTTCCCAAGTCTCAATACCTCAACCTCGAGGGTTCCAGCCCCAGTATAACTACCAACAACGGCCACAGGGCTCCAATTTCTATGCCAATTAGAACTTTCAACCAACGGCTCATGGTTTGATAAATCAAAGACCATATTTACCTGGGAGGAATGATAATAATAATGTAAGTAGAAGCCAAGGGAACTGAGGAAAAGGTGATAAGGGGAAAGCACCAACTCAAGCTTATGCAGTTACGGCTATAGCTGGACAAGTAAAGCAAGCTTATCACTTTGTTGTAGACAGTATGATTCACATGTCTCATTCTTGGGCTCATGTATTGTTTGACACTGGTGCCATTCATTCATTTATATCTATGTTTTTTGCTTCCGTACTGCAACTAGAAACAAAAACATGTAGTTCGCCACTAACCCTTAGTACACCAATGGGTGGAGTAGCTAAAGCTTCCATAATTTGTAAATCAATGTGTCTTGTTATAGGAGAACATAAGTTATCAGCTGACCTATATGTAATTACCATGAGGAAATTTGATGTAATATTATGAATGGATTGGTTAGATAGATATCAGGCAATAGTAGATTGTCAAAGGAAACGTGTCTCTTTGTTCACAAAAAATGGACAAGTCATCGAATTCCAAGCAAAGACAGGAATAGTGACGCCAGCTCCAATGCTAATTGGGATTTCACCAAGCTTGTATTGGAGGACGAAGGAATTTCACCAATCTTGGGACAATCTTTGCTTCGAAGGGAAAACTAAAGAGGAACGACCCATCCTCTCACACTCATGTGGTGGATGAATATTCAAATGTTTTTCCAGATAAATTGCCTAGATTTCCACCTAATAGAGAAATCGAGTTTGTCATCCACTTAACTCTAGGAGCAGCGCCTGTTTCTATTGCTTCGTACCGAATGTCACCTGCTGAGAAGGTGGAATTAAGGAAACAATTGGATGAATTACTGGAGAAAGGGTGTTTTTGATCAAGTACGTCACCTTAGGGAGCTCCAGTGTTATTTGTGAAGAAGCACGACGGATTGTTGAGGCTCTTTGTTGATTATCGCCAGCTTAATTGACTAACTATCAAGAATAAGTATCCTCTGCCTTGAGTTGACGAGTTGTTTGATCAGTTGGGAGGATCTTGGTACTTCTCAAAGATTAACTTATGATCTGGATATCACCAACTAAAGATAAAGGAAGAGGATATTCAAAAGACAGCTTTCAGACTAGCTACGGTCACTTTGAGATCCTTGTCATGCCTTTCGGGTTGAGCAATGCACCAACAACTTTCATGGACTTAATGAACCGTTTCTTCCGACCGTACTTAGATCAATTTATCATTGTCTTCATAAATGATATCTTGATCTATTCTAAAATTAAAGAAGAACATGTTGAGCATTTAAGGATTACCCTACAGACGTTGAGAGAACACGGTCTTTATGCAAAGAAAGAGAAATGTGACTTCTAGATGACAAAGGTCAAGTTCCTTGGACACGTTGTCTCTGAAGAAGGCATATCAGTGGACCCCTCCAAGATTAAAACGGTGCTAAATTGGAAACGACCAAAGAACGTGTTAGAGATTCAAAGTTTCCTCAGATTAGCTGGATACTATCGATGCTTTGTAGAGAATTTTTCAAAGATTGCTTCTCCATTGACAAGACTCACAAGAAAGAATATCAAGTTGGTGTAGGATGATAAATGTGAAAAAGCATTTGAGGAACTAAAGCGAAAACTCACTAGTGCATTTGTGCTAATCATACCCAACAACGAGCAGCCTTACACAGTATACATTGATGCCTCGGGAAACGGTTTAGGTTGTGTGCTAATATAGTATGGACGAGTAGTTGCCTACGACTCACACCAATTGAAACCCCATGAGAGGAAATACCCCACATATGATCTTGAGTTAGCTGCTATGGTTTTTGCACTCAAGATTTGGAGATGTTATCTATATGACACAAAGTTTGAGCTTTATACGAATCATCAAAGTCTAAAATATTTGTTTACTCAAAGGGACCTCAACCTAAGGCAACGGAGATAGATTGAATATCTGGTGGATTACGACTTTAGGATCCAATACCATCTTGGAAAAGCAAATGTAGTGACAGATGCTCTAAGTCGTAAAAACAACTGAATTATAGCAAGTCTAGCATTAGAAGATTGGAGACGAGTCATTATCATCGCCGACTTCAACTTACAATATTATGAAGATGATGAAAAAGCTTTCCTATTCAATGTGATAGCAACTCCTACGCTAATCCAGCAAGTAAAACAAGGACAATGGCACGATGAAGAATTACGTAGGGTTTGGGAACAAATAAATAATGGAAAACAATTGGATGGATGGCTGATTGAGCCAGAAGGATTCTTACTTTATAAAGGGAGGTTAGTTATTCCAAAGGATCCCTATCTCAGGCATGCAGTGCTGGATGAGGCACACCGTTCAAAGTTTGCTATTCATCATAGAAGCACTAAAATGTATATGGATCTAAAACGACAATACTAGTGGCGATGAATGAAGCGAGATGTAGCAACCTTTGTCTCTAAGTGCATGACGTGTCAACAGGTTAAAACAGAACATCAAAGCCTAAAGGCGAGTTAAGGAGCCTACCTATTCCAGAATTGAAGTGAGATCATATGACAATGGACTTTGTTATCAGATTTCTTAAAACTCAACTAGGGCATGATGTCGTTTGGGTAATTGTGGATCATTTAACTAAGATAGCCCACTTCATCCCAATTAGAACTAGTTATAATGTCTCAAAATTATGTCAATTGTATGTGGAAAAGATAGTGACACTACATGGAGTACCAATGTCAATAGTTTTTTATAGGGATATACGTTTCATGTCGAAATTCTGGAGAGGATTGCAAAAAGCCTTAGGAACTTAATTGAATTTCAGTACGGCTTTTCATCCTTAAATAGATGGACAATCTGAATGTGTCATTCAGATTGTCGAGGATATGCTTTAGGTTTGTGTGCTGGACTTCGGAACAAATTGGGCTGCACAGTTGCCATATGTTGAGTTCACATACAACAACAGTTATCAAGTGAGTATTGGAATGGCTCCATATGAGGCCTTATATCATAAACCTTGTAGATCTCCATTATGTTGGGTTGAAAAGGACGTCTTGAACTTTGGCCTCAGTTTGTCAGAGAAACAACAGACAAGATCTGGATTATTCGTGAACGTCTTCAAATAGCTTAAAGTTGACAGAAGAGTTATACGGATAACAGGAGATGACCTTTAGAGTTCATGGTCGGAGACTTTGTGTTCTTAAAGGTGAAACTAAAACATGGTGTATCTCGATTTGGTGTTAAAGGAAAGTTAGCACCAAGGTATACAAGACCGTTTGAGATTGTGAAACGCATTGGAACGCTGGCATATCGTTTAGACCTACCATCACAATTGTCTCATGTATATAATGTATTCTATGTATCGATGTTGAGGAAGTATGAACTTGACCCTTTGTATGTGATCATGTGGACAGATGTACCAATTCAGGGAGATACGACCTATGAAGAAGTTTCAATTCAGATATTGGATCATGAAATAAAAATATTGCGTCGTCATGAAATTCCTCTGGTAAAAGTGATGTGGCAACATCATGATATGGAGGAAGCCACTTGGGAACTTGTATTTGAAATGAGAGAGAAGTATCCATATTTGTTTTAACATTGTAATCAGTGTACAAAATTTCGGGGACAAAATTTTTAAAGGAGGAGAGAGCTATAACACCCGTTATTTTAATGGGTATGATTTTTATAAAATTTAATGAATAAAATGTGACAATTTAAAATTTTATAGCATTAAAATTACCAAGTTTGTCTTTGTTGTTTTAGTTATAAAAAAAATGCCACTTTGGCATTTTCTTACAAAGTCTCCGAATGAGACATGGAATTAATTCACCCCAACTACTAGGAGACATTGAGTTATTTTCTCAACCACTGTTTTAATTCTTTCCTCATATTCTTCTGTAACTTGTTTCATTTGTTCCCTGAATTATTTTGGCATTCCTTGCTAAAAGTCTCTGTGGGAGACATGAAGATATTTTTCTTTAATGCTCATTTGTTTTCTTCTTACAACTTTCCTGTGAACCTACCTTGTCTCCCCTTCCTCTCAATTATTTTGATACCTTTTTATTCAGCCTCGCCACCTTCTTCTTTAGTTTCTCATTCTCTCCTTTTCTCACTTCAATTTTTGACTAAAGACACAAAGCACAAAGCTCTCTTTACAGCTAAGGTAGCTATAATCATCAGCCATGTTTAAAGCCATTTTAGAGTCAATTCAAGCATGATTTTTAACCCGAACTTTGGTATTTTTTAAAGGAGTTTTGAAGTAGGTTTTCTTTAATTTAAACTTAGTTTTAGTATGTGTTTTCTCCATGTTTAATGCATAAATTTCATGTTCAAAATTCATGCAAAATTCGAGTTATGTTAATATGCATATTTGAGCATTTATGAAAAAAAACTTGAGTCTTGAGTCGAAAGCAACAACCAACCCTTATTTTGGTTTAATAACAATATTACAAACATGCTAGGATGTTTAAAACTGGTTTCCATAAATTTAAGATTGATGTTTTAATGTTTTGAGCTTAAAGAGCAAACTTAAGCATGTTTTCATCATTATTTACAAGAAAGGTTAGAGATATGGTTTGATGATGATTTTAGTATAAAACTCATGAGAATATGTTTATTGTGATTATATAATACATGCTGCATATTGTGGAATGGTTTTGAGATTTTGAACAAGGATAATATGAACTTTGTAATACCTTTATGGGCAGTGGCTCTTTCTTAAAATTCTGGGATTAAATGAAAATAAATTTTGTAAATTGGTTTATATATTTAAAAAGTAGACATACTAAGTTTTCCAACGAGCTATCATGAGCCCAAATCGGAGTTGTATTTTATTTTCTATGAATTTTTTAATTTTTAGATTGGAAACTAGTAAACCGGCCAGTGGCAGTATACCACCCATCTACCTTAAGTAAACTACCTGTTAACCCATGTGCTAATTGTAGATAGTGAACCCGCCTTTTTGTAAAAGTATACAACCGGTTTGCCATAGTGTACTAGCTGCTAACCTAAACCAAGAACCCAACTTTGCTTACTTTCTAATCCCTTAATGTCTTGCAATCTTTCAAACACTATCCTAAGTAATTTATGAATCTTATTAGAGCCTAAAACATATAGATTACTTGAATGTATTTTATATTGTGTTTAAGACAAAAATTGTTTACTTTGGTATTTAAAAAGAAATTGCATAAAAACTTAATGGCACACTAGTGAGATGGATTTACACATAATTCATTTATGGATGCGATTATAAGTTGTGCTTTAGTATTAATTGTCTTCATGCACGCCTTGGGATCAAGGGTTTGTGGAGCTAACGTTAATTAATTCTGAAATTAAAAGATTGTTGATAAGCTTGGAAGATAGAGATTCTATTACTCATTTTTTGTGAGGTTTTGTTAAATTAAAATTTGATTGTTATATGTTGCATGATAGGTATATGGTATTTTGAATGTATATGATTATATCTATAATATGATGATGTAGAACTCGTCCTATATTGTATAGTGGGAAACATAATGATTTGACACATGTTGTAAATTGAGAAGCATGGTTAGAAAAATTGACTCTATAAATAGTGATTTAATGTAAATGAATGGTGAGACGTGAAGAGGGCAACGGTTACATCCTCGGGTACGAATACCTTAAAAAGTAAAATAGGAGGAAGGTGATGATGCTCCCTTGGGTCGAAAGTCTCAAAACACACTGTATAGAAATCGACTTAGTGAGGACTCGGGGCTTGATGTCCTCTCACTAGAACACCCTTGGAATGTTTGAAGGGTGGCCAAGTATGCCCATTTGGGTTTCGATGAGTTGATAATACTCTATTTAATGTAGATACCTAGGAATAATGATAAATTGTAATATTTGTACATATATACAAGTATGAAACTCGATAATGATTAACCATAGTATCTATGGAATGTGATCATAATAAACCTCATAATTTAGAAAATGATGAAAATTAACTAACCATGTAGTTTTAATGTGGTAATGAATAAAACCTTAAGGTGAGTGATAATTTTTTCAACTGGGCATGTCGATGCTCATCCCTATCATATTTACATCTCTCAGGTGAAACTTAGTGTAATTTATCTGATGAGGAATAGGCAACAACACTGTTGGTTTCGTGTTGGAGAATCTTTGTTATTACTTTTATGATGGTTGTGTTAAGTTATGTAGAAAATTGTACTATAGTGATGATGACTATAATTTAAATATTTGGTGCTACACTAAAAACTATGATATGTATTTAAACGTTTATTTTTATTTTTGTTTAAAGACCCACAGGCACTGTTTTGTTGATTTGAATGATATTAAATTTAAGTTTATTTTTATTTATTTAATACTGTTAACCCCCACATAGGGGCGTTACACCGACTTGACGATATTAGACATGTATGCTCTAAGGAGTAAAAATGTAATATATTTTTAAAGACATTTTTATCAATAAAGACTTTATTTATTATTTATATACCAAATTATTGTCCTCTTTACATTTATATTTGTTGAACGTATAATAGACAAACAAACGTCTAAGACTGTCAGTCTAAATGTTTAGAATCAGGCATATGATGGACAGACTATGCGGAAGACATAATTCTAAAGGTGATGGTCTAAATCATAAGATTTGTAATCGAGGGAATAAAGTATGGCACTTTATTCATGCTAAGATTGTTATATTGTATATATTCCTAACGGGAGATAGTTTGTCTTGACGTCGAAGTTAGACTCTGTAAATAGAAACATTGGTACATTATCATAGGTGATGATGTATTAGATCGGGAAATAAAGTAGGATTGATTTGGATTAATAATTTTGTCTGGGCAAATTAATTCACTTTAGACAATTATATGTGGTGTATCTTAATCCTGAAATGGATAATAGGCCCGTTGACTGGACTTATGTCTTTTGATGTATCAAAAAGTGACATCCTTATTTTTGATAGTATGCATATCGGTACGTTGAAGACATGACTCTTGATAGCGTAGACCTGTTATTCATAAATACGAAATCCGTAGCTTATCTTTAGGAGTTGATGATATCCTCTTATATGCGTTATCTTATAATTGAAAAACTAGAGCGCTCAATTATTTAGATATATAGGTGTAAACGTATAGTATACTGTTTATGGGGATACAATACATTATGATATGTCATGAACACTTAGCTAACTTAGGCTTCGTAATTTTATATGGTTCGAGAGTGCAGTTTTAAGCTTTTAGTAGAATAGCGTTAAAGTTGATAATCATAAAATGCGTATCTGGGATATTATATTTTATAATTATCAGATCTTGAACTATATAGGACCATCAGGTCCTCTTTGCTAGCTTATAATAAATCCTATAATGATACGGCGTGTTTTTCTAATAAATTAGTGACTTATGTTAAATTATTAGATTGGCTGAAATTCGATAGGATCAAATAATTTATGTATGTTTATCAGTTAAATTAATTTTGTAAATTGATTAAAGATAAACTTGTTGAATTATCTGAAAAATTTATTTTCTTAGCGATTATTTAGATATAGTTGTTTTAATCAGATACTTCTCTATTGGGTCATTTGAATTAAAACTGAGGCTTTATCCAAAGAATATCGGGTAGGAAATAAAAGATTCACAGAGAACATTTATTGTAACTGCAATAGGCCAATTAGTTAGTTCGGCCTACCGATGGAGCAAGTTCGGCCAGCCGATCAGTTAGTTCGGCCTACCGATCTAACAATAATTTGATCACGCGTTTTAAACGTGATTTTATCAAATATAGATCCTAATTTTGAAGCCTAATATGATAATAACCAACCTTTGGGATGACCTTTATAAACAGGGAGTGATTTTTCTAAGCCAAGTAGATCAATTGAGAAATTAAGAGCTAGCACTTTAATTTGTGAGTCTTTGAAGCTCCCTAAAGAGCTATTGTTCATAAATCACGAACGTTAGTTCTGGGTTTTCTTAATTGGTTGGAAGGAGAGTCAATGAGGAAGAGCTATACGAGGTGTGCCAACACACATACTGATCATGGATAGAGAACAGCAAAGAAGACTAGTTGGTTGAGGCTTTTCTAGAACGTTCTTCTCTTCACGGATTGCTAGAGCTCTTCGGCATTCAAAAGTTAGTAAGATCTGGTTAATTTTTACATATAGCGTGTCAGACTTGTATTTTAAAAAATACTCTGATTAAAAATTTTTAAATTTTAGCTGCATACTGTTTTTCCAACAGGTGAAATTGGAGCGGTCGAAGAGCTTCAACTTGGGGCAACGCTAGGAGAGTCCATTACGGAGAGAATTGGAGATATGGCCAATGAATGTGTGAAATGCTAGAGTTAATATCAGACTTGGCAAGATCTCAAAAGAAAGGGAGGAAGAGGAGGCAGAGTAGAGAAGAGAGGAATGAGAATGGAGGTGAAGAAAGAGAAAGGAGGCGGAGGGAGAGAAAGAAGGTGAACAGGGAGAGAGATGAGGGAAGTCTAAAGACAAGAGAAACGAGATAGAGAGAGAAAAGAGTAAGATAATTTGAGGGTTTCTAACTTAGTTTTTAACTAGGGGTAGAAAAGTAAATTAATAAATTAAATAAAAAATAAACTTTAAAGGGACACTTTTGAAAGGTGAAAAAGAAGAAGGCATTATTAACAAAGAGTTTTTACAAAGGGCATTTTATGTAGTTTCCTCTAAAAATTCCCCATGATAAATATTATTTGGGCCTTCATTCAATCCCTTTCCTTGCCATATATCCTTTTACTTTTCTTCTAGTTTTAGTAATTAGTATCATAATGATTTAATTTTTGT
Organism: Artocarpus hirsutus; assembly: GCA_946598075.1. Classification (NCBI taxonomy): domain Eukaryota; kingdom Viridiplantae; phylum Streptophyta; class Magnoliopsida; order Rosales; family Moraceae; genus Artocarpus; species Artocarpus hirsutus. Next base: position 70,410 of record CAMOHE010052664.1, on the reverse strand, counting down.
CATTCATAAAATATTTTAAAGTTTTTACTATACCCGTAACCTTTTCCTCTTAAAAAATAACACATTTATTTTATTTTGTTCCTTCGAGGAAAAAGAATTAAAAGGTTTCTACACTTCTATCTCTCTCTTTTTTGTGTTTAATAGTTTCATCTTTAATTTTTTTCCCAAGTATATTTTCTCACTTATTGTACAGGAATATCCATGGACTAAAAATTATTAACAAACAATTGAAAAATATTCAATAATTTTTAAAGAATTTTGAGACTAATACAAAGGCCAAATTGTCAAAATAATTCTCTTGAAAATTTTGTAAACAAAATTAAATTTTAATACACAAAATGTCGCAACTTAGAGCATAATATTATGATCCTTTTGTTCAAAATTTATAAGATATTTGGTACATTGATTTGAGCTAAAATTTTTAAGTAAAATATTATAGTATATAAGAGCTTTATACTGTAATTATTTTTTGCTTTACACTTTAGCATGTAAAAGCTTTAAAAGGTTTTTGGCTATTGGAATGGATTTTAATCAACAAATATTACAAAACTCTCACATGTCACAGTAAAAAGTAAAAAGTTGCTATGATGTAAACTTCACAGATGCTAAAATATTTTTAACCAACATTAGTCCTAATTATTGATTATGACTATACTTTTTAAAAACCCTATTAATTGATCTTAGCTCAAAGTAAATGGTTTGGTTTCAACCAATATGCTAAACAACTTATTAAACTTGTTAAAGATGTTCTAGCCAAAAAAAAAAAAAAAAGGAAAGAAATCAGTAAGGACAAGTGTCAATTGCAAAGTTCAACGTTATAATTATTTCGTTTAAAATTTTAATTTTTGTAATTTTTTTCCTTAGTGGGGCATTCTGATTAGACTTCTTGTTATTATTTTATTAACACAAGGACTCAATTGGCAAAATGAGACTCTGAAGACAAAGGGAAAATTCAGGGGATGGATGTACTAAAGAATAAATAAAAAAAAGTTTAAAAAAAAAAAAGAAGAAAGAAATAACGTAATTTGGTTTTGATTTTCTTTTTCTTTTTGGCTCCTGAGAAAATCAATTTTTTTTTTTTTTGTTTTTTTGGCATCAAGAAAGAGCCTGGAAAGCGAGGGAAAAAAAAAAAAAAAAAGGACCAAATAAACGCTGCCTTGGTTCTGCGTTCCTTCTGAGAACCTTTCTTCTCCTTTCTTTTTCGATCGACCAATTCAATCTCATCGCCATTGATTTCTCTCCTTTGAAGTCGATGAGCTCGAAATAAAAGAGCTTTCAAGATCAAAGTAGTACCGGTGAAAGAAAGAAAACCTGATACTTATTAGTTATGGGTCAAGCTTTTCGCAAGCTTTTCGATGCCTTCTTCGGCAACACTGAGATGCGAGTACTCTCTCTCTCCCTCTCTTCTGTTCATTTTCTCTTTAATTTTATGGGGATATATATATATATATATATTTGTAATTCAAACTTGAGTACCTTTGTGTTTATGAAACTAATATGTTAGGGATTTTTATGCTTTATCTGTTTACAATTTTATATTATTTGCAATTATTATTTTCCAGCATGTGGATTTCCTTTTGCGAGTGATTTATGAGCAGAAAGTGAGTTGCCAAATTGAGTTTTTTTTTTTTTTGGAACCGTAATTGTTTTCTTGTTCTTCCTTTTTTTTTAATTCATGTTCTGCTTTATTTTTATTTTACTTTTTATAGACATTGCTTGTAAATAGGTAAAGACGTTGTTTTGTACTTTTGTTGTTAAACATTGGCAACTAGCATTCCTTTTCGGGATATGATGAAAATGGGTTTTTATTGTACTCTTTACTCGAAATGAAATCTAGTGGTGTAGAATCCGAATGAAAAACTAAACTCTTTCTTACAGAATAAAGGAAATCAAGAGCCCTGTTAATAAAGGCTTAAAACATTGACACGAGAACAAATTTCATTAAGGGGTTCATTGTAGAATCCGGACCAAATCATTGATTGCAAAGTGATGGGAACGACAGAACCTGTGAGGGCTGTGATGGCAAAAGATTCTACAAAGAACGAATTCTTATGGTTTGATGGTAGGACGGCAGAAAGGACTAGGGGTTGATTCGTTTATTCTGAAAGACCATGACATGAATTAATCCAAAAATTAAATCTAGTAAATGTAGATTCTAAAGGCTATTTAATGTTCTCAGCATCTCAAGTTCAGACCTTTCTTAACCTGCCTCTCGTTCTCATGATATGGTTTAACTAATGCTTAGAAAATAAATTGCTCAGTTCGAAGTTGATGGTGCTAATTAATTAGAAGGGATGGTCTTGGATCTTTTTATTAAATGGTCGACTTTTGGGCCCTTTTCTTTGTCTTTTCTTAATTGTTAACGGGCTTACAATTATCTCGCTAGTGTGTGTGCGCGCTTTCCTTAATGTATAATTTTTGTTTGTGTTGGCTTAGGTTGTAATGCTAGGCTTGGATGCAGCTGGTAAAACTACCATTCTATACAAGCTGCACATTGGAGAAGTTTTGTCAACTGTTCCCACGATCGGTGCGTCACTTTTTTTGTTATTGTTGAATCCTTTGATTTCCTTGGATGGTACAATTGGACTCCTCAACTCAGGACACTGTTCAAAAACACATCCATTGTTTGACCACATAAAATTGGGTTTTCCGCAGCCCCAAAATTCTCTCTGAACACAGCATTCTTCGTTGTGCTAGGTTCCCCTAATGCTTGCATAACATTTAGGTGTCATTCCATAGACCAACAGTTCCTTGCTACTCGTACCTCGTCTAAGGAGTACTGTACTGCTCCTTTAAAAAAAATCTGTTAAACGGCAAAAACTAAAAATCTGCTGCGAATTTTGCTTTGAAGACACTTCTTTGTCTCCTGCAGGTTTCAACGTGGAGAAAGTACAGTATAAGAATGTAATATTTACAGTTTGGGATGTTGGTGGGCAAGAGAAGCTAAGGCCACTGTGGAGGCATTACTTTAATAACACAGACGGACTGGTAATATTCCTGCTTGTGTTTTCTGTATTCTTGTCAAGTGCTTTTCATTGTGGAAGCCAATATAAAGAACTAAAGATGCACTTTTTTTTTCCTTTTTCTTTTTATACCTATGTTATTTCTTCTTTTTTTTTCCCTTTCTTGTCTTCACCGTGCACTATTAATTGTTAAAGGATCTTTATATCTGTGTTTGATATCCTTGTCTCTGCAGATCTATGTTGTTGATTCCTTGGACCGAGAGAGAATTGGAATAGCAAAGGCAGAATTTCAGGTTGTATATCTAGAACGAAATACAATTCAAAACAAGCATGTGGCTAAATGTTCTTATTTAACTAGGTTTCGCTTTCAGGCTATCATCAGTGATCCATTTATGCTCAACAGTGTCATCTTGGTGTTTGCCAATAAACAGGACATGGTATGTTGTGCTAGTAATTTGTTTCTGCTTTCTGAATGTGAGATTAAGCATGCATGTTCATTATTTGCAGAGCTTAATTTAGCAAGAGAACCTTTACCAGTTTACTTGAATTGACTGTTGAAAAATTATAGCGTTTAAACTGGAAAAAAACTTGCTGGTTTATGATGTATTATAGTTTTGCAACAAATTTTCCATTCACATACTAATAAATCAACCAAGAAACAACGTAGTAAGACCAGAGAACCTTATAAACTTGCTTGGGAATTTCCCTCTCTAGAGTTTATATTTTCCATGGCAGTGAAGGTTTTCTTTCTAGAACCAACTTATTTTGTTTTTTCTTTTTCCGCTTTCCCCAATAAAGAAAGGAGCAATGACACCCATGGAAGTTTGTGAAGGACTGGGTCTCTTTGATCTTAAGAACAGAAAATGGCACATACAAGGGACTTGTGCACTTCGTGGAGACGGCCTTTATGAGGGTTTGGATTGGTTGGCTGGGACACTCAAAGAGATGACAGCTGCTGGGTACTCATCAGTTGGCACCTCATCATTCTAATTTACAGGTTAATATTCTCTACCTATGTTTTCAACATCCAAATCAAAGGGAGTTATTCACTACTTTGTACCCCGCATTTCTAGTTAATAAAAAATATAGAACCTCAATTTTGGACGTGCTCAAGAGGCTCAAAGTTATAAATTCACGTCGAACTTGTCCCTGTTATGGGTCAACTATTAATCTTAACTCTTGAATTGATGAACTTACCATTTAAGGAGCTCATCCATAAACTTACACCCAAACAATCATGTGAAAAAAAAAAATTGTAAAAAGGTGAACCCTCGTTTAGATTTAGGGGTTTGGTTTTACAAATCTTACAAAATTGCAAAAACATGAGCTTAACAAATTTTCCTTCTGCAGGTTTTGTCAGAGTAAAGGAGCTCTTCAATTCTTAAAAGCTGCAGAATTGACCTTTTGGGCGCTGCTTTTCAAAGCTAATGATGTTCAATAGGTGCTTTCCCCTTGGCCTTGATGGCACTCGAAAAGTTGTTAACTTCCTCCATTTTATATGGAATATTAGAAGGGTGTGCCATCGATGAATATAGACATGAATGCTAGCGTTCTGTATGCTTGATCTCCGTTTTAATTTAACCCACTTTGCATATATTCGTATATCTTATAGACGAGGATTGATAATGGTCCTAGATAAGTTTTGGAAATGTTAATAAGTGGTAAAATGAGTCGACTGTGACGGTTTTTGTGCACAACTTGGTTCTTGTTTTGGCTGGAGAAGGTTTTGTTGCCAATATGAGGGCATTTGCTTTCGGATTAGGGTAGAGAGTTATGTTTGGTCTTTTATATAAAACTAAAGTACAAGTGTGTAGGTGAGGGAAAGAGATCTTCGTCTGGTTCCATCATTCTCTCAAAACTCGAAACTAATAGAACTTACGTGTAAGAACTTGGCTGTAAAAATTTAAATACACGAAGCTTGGTTGCAACCGGTTCAATATTATGAATTTGTGCTTAATGTCGATACATGAAACTTTCGTTTACCGTAGGACTATTTAGATTAGTTGGATATCTTCATGGCCTTGTTAGGTCTTTGAAGTTGTACATTCTTTTTGAACAGAGGATAAACATATATATATATATATATATATATATAGTGTATGTGTGTGTATATGTATTTACACGCAACAAAACAATATAACTCAACCATAAGTTTGAATAATGTATTGCGAGAGAGTGCATAACTATGAATCGTACATGACCGTATACGGAAGTGCAACGTTGACTTTTGACTTTTTTTTAAACATAAAATGTTATATATATAAGGAACTAAAACAAACAAGCTCTCGTAGCTCAGATGGTTAGAGCACCCGTTTAGTAAGCGGGAGGTCTTGAGTTCGACTCTCAACGAGAGCAGGGTGGTTTGTTTCGTGCTCTGTTTTTAACTGCCGGCCCTTTGGCTTTTTTTTTTTCCCGGGAAAATCTATCTGTATTGACCGTTTATTTCCCTCTCTTCCTCCTCCGGAAAAGATCTTATCGAACTGTCAGATCCCATTTCTCACTTTCTCTCTCCAAACAGAAAACCAGAAAATACATCCGTGGATGGATTCCCAGCCATAACTTCCCCGGACCCCACACAGTCTCAGACACTCTCACTCCCTCTTCTCATAAACATATATTTATTTTTTTTTATATAATTGATTTTCATTTTGTTCTCCATTTTGGTTTCTAGAGAGAGAAAGAAGAGATAGAGATAGTCATCGGAGTTCACGGAGGATGTGCTCATGCCAAAGCCCTGCAAACGCAATAATGTTGGCCTGCAGATTCCACCGCCGCAGCTCCTCCAGGTTCCGGTGCCTCCTCGACCAGATAATCGCCCCAAAATTTGCCGTCTCCTCCTCCCTCAGCTCCGTCTTCACCTCCGCCAACGCCATCGCCGCCGCCGCAGCCGCCGGCTCCACCTCCCTCCACGGCGCCGTCACCTCCACCATCACTCAAGTTGCCGTTACGGCCGTCGCCATAGCCTCCGGTGCCTGTCTCTCCACCAAAGTCGATTTCTTGTGGCCGAAGCTCGACGAGCAACCAGGTCTCCAAATTTCTTTTCCCTTTCTAATTTCGTTTTCATAAAATTTTTGTTTGATTCCGTTCGGTTGCGAAGAACAAGAGCACAGAGGAAAATTCTGGCGAATTTCGTTTTCGCAAGATCCTGTTTGGTTCGATTCTGTTTGGAGCAAACGTTTTTCTTTCTTCCCTTTTTCCTTAGACGAAGAGAGAAAATTTGGCAGAAAAGAAAACTCTTTACAATCCCGATTTCATTTCTTGAGAAACAATAATACTTTCGTCTCTCAATAACTTCTCCTGACACAAAAGAAGAAGAAGAAGAAGAAGAAGTAGAAGAAAGGAAAAGACCTTTTTTTTTTTTTTTTTTCAATTCTAACAACGGCTTGATAACATCTACAGGTTCTCAAATTCTAGAAGGAGTAGATGTAACTGGGTATCCAATTTTCAGCGATCCAAAGGTATACTATCATATAATCAGCTTCTATGGCTTTGCTTGAACATCAATCAGCGTTTTTCTCTTTTCTTTAATGAAAATGAAGACCAGTAATCTGATGCATTTGGAATTACTCACATTTGTTAAGGCAGGTGCAAAAGGCTATTGCTTTTGCTAAGAAGGCTCACCATGGGCAAGTACGCAAAACAGGAGACCCTTATTTGACGCATTGTATACATACTGGAAGAATATTGGCGATGTTGGTTCCCTCAAGTGGGAAACGAGTATGACTCTTTTTCACTACTTGTAGTGCTTTTGGGACACGTTTACTAGATTTTAAAAGGGTGTTATGAGAAAGGTAAGAAAAGAAATAAACTAGTGTTCATAACCTATATCATTAGGATACGAAATTGGAAACCATCCAATTCACTTTTTTACTGTTTATTAACTTTAAGAATATGAATCCTAAGAGTTATGCTCTAAAACTTCCTAGTGCATATTATTATTGGTTGAAATTTAGTACGATTACAAAGTACTTTTGTGGGTTTATTCCAAGGGTTTTCTTTAGGTACCCCATATTCTAGTGCTATTTAGAAACTATATCTTAGTTTTTTATGGTTGATGTAACAATCAGATTGTATTTAATAAGAAAATGTATACCTTTGCTCGGTCAACAATCTATTTGAACTAGAAAAATAACCAAAATATCCTCAAGAAGAAAAAAAAGAAAAAAAATAAAAAAATTTAAAACAGAGCCTAGATATACACTTGTTTATGTTTCTTTTATTTTTTCCTAATTTTTGGATTTTGTTTATTTTATTTTCCTTTTTTTTTTAAGGGTATTTTGGTCATTTCATTAGTCAAACTAGTATGTTGACTGAGAAAAGATATACATTTGCTCATCATTAAATGAAATATAATGTTATACATTTGCAACAATTGAAACCAACAGGACACTTTCTGAATAACCCTAGAACTCATGATACAATAGGATTTGTTTAATTTCAATTCAACATCCTTAGTTTGTTGTCGTTTTGCTTTTTTTGTTGTAGAGTTTCAACAAACTACTGTCTTTTGCACAAAGATAATGTGTATTTTGGATTTGGCTTAGTTGGTTATGCACACGCTGTACATAGCCTTGTGTAGAGCGAATCACTTATTGAAGTTGAGTGGTTGACCAACATGTTATACAGGAGGTGTTCTAAATTTGCATGAAGTCTTAGCATGCGGGTCGTATTGCCTAAAAGAAGATTATATTTCATTAACTTAAAAAGTCTTCTACAGGCTGTTGAAACAGTTGTGGCTGGAATTCTCCATGATGTGGTTGACGATACAAGTGAACGTTTGCAGAGCGTAGAAGAGGAATTTGGTGATGATGTAGCTAGATTGGTAGCTGGTGTTTCCAGATTGAGTTATATTAATCAGGTATCACTATGGGCTTATGAGGGAATAGTTGTAATTGTTATGTCTTATAGGTTGTTTTTCCCAGTATAAGATTATAATTCAGCGCATGTTAAGAACTTGGGTACAGTTGGTTTCATATGACAAGCGAAAATATTGAAATATTTTTCCATTTTAATTTGTAATGTCTCATAAGCTTAAAAGTAGTTTTTAGGAGATAACAATGCCTTTTGCGGAAATGAATTCTGTGTCCCCTGTTGCTGTTTAAAGACAACAAAGTTATGTCGAATTTTGTTGTTTCCTCTTTCTTAAGCAGTTAAAGTAAAAACCAAGAATTTCTCTCCCAAAAAGTTGCTTTTGTACTATTTTTGAAGCAGAGAAAATTTTTGGGTTCTAGTAGCTGTGAGGATCTGGCCTTATTTTACTAAAAGTTGAGAAACTGAAAGTGTTAATGTCAGAGATGAAAAATACAGTGCCTAACCGAAGGTTCAAGGAAGCTACTACCTGATTATTGGCTTCCATATTTTTTGTTTGTTTTATTTTAGTGTACAAGTTTTAATTTGTTATGCAGCTTTTACGAAGGCATCGGAGAATAAATGTGGATCGAGGTACCCTTGGGCATGAAGAGGTATACAACTTATAATCTACGTATTTTATAACAAGTATCCATAATATGTGTGGTAGAACTGAGATTTTTGGAAGGACTTGGAATCACCAATCACAGTGGATGATAAAAGCAAAAAAACAAAAAGATGATTCTACGATCCTATGTCCTTGTAAGTTTGATGTATGAGCTGTTATAATAATGTAAGAAATATCTAGTAAATTTTACGTCTCCATTAGTCCAGTGAATTTAATACATGACCTAAGACAAGCAGTATCAGGAAGTCGCAATCTCTGCTATTTTTATTTAGTCTCTTAGAATTACTGATATGCACATGTACTTGGTTGATTAGTGATCTTCAATAAAGGATAATGGAGGGGCATTTTTTTGTATATAATGCAATTGACTGTAGCACAAAGCTATAAATGAGGCTAATAACAGCATGAGGAGGTGAATGGAGATTAATTAGTCATTTTGTTAAAGATGATTGTTTGAGCACCAGAGACTAGCTGCTCCATTATTGTCTTCGCCTCACATTTGCTTCATTTACATTGCAGGCAAACAATTTACAAGTTATGCTATTGGGAATGGTTGATGACCCACGTGTTGTTCTCATCAAGCTTGCTGACCGTCTTCACAATATGAGAACCATGTATTGATTCTGACCTCCGTGTGCGTGCGTGTACCATAGGTTTTTTTTTTTCCAACCACAACTTCATGTCGTCATAGTTTATACTTCTCAAAGGTTGTTTATTTTTTCCTTAGTTCCTTAATGTGGATTAATAATAACGATAAATCTTATTTTTTTTTATGTTGCATCTTTTTCATGTATTTTTATTAATCTTTTGTTGGCTGTTAAAATTATAAAAAAAAAAAAGGAAAAAAAGTAAGAAGATTTGCAGTTTGTTTTTTGTATTGTCAACAAAAATTGGGGCTCAAAATACTAGCAAGGAGTTCACATTCTAGAGAAAATGTTTTACAGTAATGCTCTGCCATTGCCCAAGGCTCAAGCTGTTGCAAAAGAAACCCTTGCTGTTTGGTGTTCCCTTGCTTCCAGATTGGGTTTGTGGGCATTGAAAGCTGAACTGGAAGATCTGTGCTTTGCTGTTCTTCAGGTTGCTTATATCTCTTAAGTTGTCATGGACTTGCTTGGCTTCAAGTTTCATGACCTTGTCAATCGAGCATCTGCAGATTCACTTATTATTATATGTCTTGTACGCATCATGTGCAGCCTCAAATGTTTCAGAGAATGAGAGCTGATCTAGCTGCAATGTGGAGCCCTAGCAGCAAGTCAGGAAACCCAAAAAGAATATGTGAAAGATCCAGCTTGCAAACCTTAGATAAAAAAAGCTCTGTTTGCAATTATGAGGACCCCATGGCAATTGATGAAGATGCCACAAGCATGAAAGTAAGCTCTTTTCTAAGATCAATAGTTAAAAGTTGCAGTTAAAGTTTGATGGGGCAAGGTGCTAACGGGAATGGTGAATGATTGTAGAATTTGATATCGAACTAAGAGCGTGAAGTTCAAATTTGGAATTATTAAATTGATAAGCGAGCTGCTTATCTATTGCTATTCTTTCTTTCTTCCCAGGATCTTTTGAATGCTGTATTGCCATTTGATGTCTTGTTAGATCGAGGAAAGCGGTCCAGATATCTTGGTACTCTAGAAAAAAGTTTGGAGAAGCAGACAAGCCCAAAGGTTGTGCGGGACGCTGGAATTGCCTTAGCGTCTCTGGTGGCCTGTGAGGAAGCACTTGAACAGGAATTAATCATTTCAACTTCGTATGTGTGTTTTCACCACTCCCCTTTTGCCATTGCTAACTGGATAATGTTATCATGTTCTCTGAAATTTGACAATATTCGTTTAATGCATTAGTTATGATGAAACAAGGACCAATTTGACCATTGCTAAAAGGTTCTTTGTTTTTTGCTTGCAGTTATGTTCCAGGGATGGAGGTGACTCTCTTTAGCCGTCTAAAAAGTTTGTATAGTATCTATAGTAAGGTAATTAGTGTAGCGAGTTGGTATTAGTTACATCAGCATTAGGTAGAATGTAATGCTTTTAAGTTTTAATATTACTTAAAACATTAGCATTTGTCCCTACTTAAAGGCTTTTTTTAGTTTGTTTGAACATTTTCCCAAGTTATCGTATCTTTGTTTTAGTATTTGATAGGTCAGCCGTTTGTCAGATTTCTAATTGAGTTTGAAAATTTACATCTTTATCTATGTTTCTGCAGATGAAAAGAAAGGATGTCGACATTAGTAAAGTGTATGATGCCCGTGCATTAAGGGTAGTTGTTGGAGACAAGAATGGAACTCTTCACGGACCCGCTGTTCAGTGTTGCTACAGTCTTCTCAATATTGTACACAAGTAAAGCTATATGAACTTATTATCTTTTCACATTGTTCTCATAGAAAATCTTTTCACGTTGTATCTAGGGAATAAATATTTTGGATTATGTGAACATTTCTCCAGCGTAATGCATCAATGCCATGAGTTTCTATGCCTACATGAAGAATGGCCTGTTCAACTATAGATGTTCAATAGTATTACCTATGCATTGACATATCTCAGAAGCCATGCGTCTTTGTCAACTCTTTCAAGACATGTTTCAGAGGCTATGCGCTTTTGTCATCCTTTTCAAAGTAATGAGCTGGATATTTATGGCATTTGCACATCATTAGGCCCTCAGTTATGATAAAGGTATATGTCATTCTTCTTTGCGCAGACTTTGGGCCCCCATTGATGGTGAATTTGACGATTACATTATCAACCCAAAGACTAGTGGTTATCAGGTTAGATTTTCCCTTATTGTTTCACTATAAAGTAGAAATTTCTCAAGTCATCATCCTCTTATTCACGTCTGTGTGAGTAAATTATGTCATACCTCTATTTGTAGTCTCTGCACACTGCAGTACAAGGTCCAGATAGATCACCCTTGGAAGTTCAAATACGAACACAGGTTCTAAACTTCTTCTAGCTATAAAAAAAAGTCGGGGATTGCTTGCTAGTATTTTTTGACTAATCTATTATCAGTGACTATCTTTTCCAGAGGATGCACGAGTATGCTGAACATGGACTAGCAGCACATTGGCTTTATAAAGAGTCTGGAAACCCGTTGTCTTCTATAGCCACCATGGACGAATCCGAAGCAGAAACCTCTTATTTTTTCAAAGACATGGAGGAACAAAGTTCCATGGAATGCGATTTATTTGAGAAGTATGGTTTGTTGAAAATTGGACATCCAGTTCTTAGAGTTGATGGAAGTCACCTTCTTGCTGCTGTCATTATTAGGTAAATAACTACATCATCTCTAATGAATATAATTCCCATTATAAGGTTAAAACTTCCAGCATGTCCATCAAAATTGATTCTGCAGGGTAGATAATGGTGGAAGAGAATTGCTTGTTGCTGTGAGCTTTGGACTAGCGGCTTCTGAAGCAGTAGCTGATAGAAGATCTTCCTCCCAATTGAAGCGGTGGGAAGCTCATGCGAGACTGTACAAAAAGGTTGATTTGATTTCACTTGATAAAGGTCGTACATTTCAAAAGCATGTACTGAACTACATTTAATATGCTTCACTCAGCAAATGTTGAAACATATAGCCTATAGGAATATAAGAAACGGAAATCCAAAAGAGTTAAGGTGAATATACACAACTATGTAGAAGTACTTTTAATCAAAGATTGCTGAATCGGTATTGTGGTATTGATTTAGTTCCTAAAATTGCAACCGGATACACCTGGGTGGTTTATCATTATTCTTTTGTCTATTACTGCCATTCCAGGTTTCTGACGAGTGGTGGTGCAAACCAGGACATGGGGATTGGTGTACGTGCCTAGAGAAGTATACACTTTCTCGAGATGGTATTTACCACAAGGTATGTTTATCGTGTCTTATTCCAAAGAAAATAAGAGATGTCATTCTTTCTGCTAAATTTGCGGGCTGGAATGGGTTGACACAAGTAGTCAATCATGTACTGTAGCAAAAGGCTATCTACCACCATTGATGATGCAATTATCTTGGCAACATGCTAGAAATTTCACATAGCAGAGGCCTAACTGTCATGCTTTGTTGTGTGACCTTTGTTGTTTCGACATGTGTGGTGGTGCATCACCAATATTGATAACAGCAATGCTTTACATTATTGATGTCAACATCATGATCAAACCTTTATTGTACTTCCAGGCAGAATGTGATTAAAATTCCTTTCTTCCGTGCAGGAAGATCAATTTGGGCGCTTACTTCCGACATTCATTCAGGTCATTGATTTCACGGAACAAGAAGAAACAGACTATTGGGCCGTTGTGTCTGCAGTTTTCGATGGTAAACAGCTAGATGAATGCACATCAGGGCCAAGCTTTAACTCAGTTACATGGAATTCCATGGAGAGTAGCATCAATAACAAGGTTTGCCTAAAATTCTTACCGTTGTAGATCAGTGATGGTTAATCACTAGCATGGAAAATTCTCCGAAATCTCTAATTCTCCTGATTGTTGGGCTACATTAATTCGAAAATTTATGGTGATTATTAAAACTATCAATTTAATTTTTCCATTTTATGTTTCAGCGACCAAAATCACACACTACTGATCTAGAATCGACTGAGAAGGGATAAATCAAGATAGAGAAATTTGAGAGGCAACAGAGAGAGAAGATAGAATTCTGGAGAAAAAACGAAGTTAGAGGAAAGAAATATGAAATCTCACTATTCACTCACCAATGAAGTTGAAATTGCAAATACAATCGTTGAGCCTAGTTGTAGAGAAATAAAACATAATGATTTGGTAAACTCAACCTAATAATTAGAGAACCTTAAGCAATCTTAAATGCTCCTAGTAGATAAACATAATATAAATCCCAATTATCTACATCTCGTTGCTCATCACGAACATGAGCTTTCAATATATAGGTACGTTTATTAAGGACAATGCTGAGGTGGGAAGAGCAACTACACTCGGAAGCGAGTCTTAGACAAGAAAAGCAAAGCAGAAAGGTTTATGGCTCGGTTGTTCTTGGGGAAGTAGTTATTGTCTGTTGGCCACATGGGGAGATAATGCGTTTGAAAACTGGTAGCACCGCCGCAGATGCGGCCAGAAGAGCTGGGCTTGAGGGAAAGCTGGTTTTGGTTAATGGTCAGCTGGTGTTACCCAATACAAAACTCAAAGATGGTGATGTGGTTGAAGTCCGACATTGATAATAACATGTAAATTTCTAATGAGAGAATTTATAAAAGGGTTGTGAATACAAGAGGGGGAAGCTAATGTCACCATTCTAAAGACGTAGGGCCGTTGTATTATCCCATTTTTATTCTATTTTATTTTATTTTTCTGTATTTTTTTCCCCAGGGTAAAATGGGTGCTTGCATGGACATTTCAGTGTTTGATTTTACTGGTGACCGTATAGAGAAGTAGTTAAATGTACATATGAAAGAATTTCATAGCAAAACTAGAATGAATATTCTTTTGTAAATGTACACGTGATTCTTTGTTGTTTTGTTCGAGGATCAACGTTATTCATGGAGCAATGCTGTAAATCAACACAGATGATCATTACCACGCCTTTTTTTTTTTTGGTCAAATGCATTCCAAGCTTCAAGAGTGTGCATATGTGGAAAAGTAGAGATTTTAGGAGATTGTGATTTGTAATTTATGTCTTGGATAAGTCAACTTTGTAAATTAGGAAAAAATATTAGATAAAATTAGATAGGATTAAGACAGCAAATCAACAGATTATTAGGTAGATAATTACCATTTTTCTCTTAGTTTCTCTTTTGGACTCATATATCTCCTCTTATATGAGGAACCTGTGTAAAGGCTCTATGATTAAGGTCAATATACTGATTAATTTCAGAAAATTCTCCTTGTTTACATGGCATCAGAGCCATTCTAGAATAATTATCAATTCCTTATAATCTTAACCATATCTGAAATTTCTTCTGAATTAATCCTACCAGTCATGACACAGTCAATTTAAACCCCTGCTATTCAAAACCCAAATACTGACTCTCACTTTGTCTAGATCACCACTATTCTCCTTAATGGCGACAACTATTTACGGTGGTCTCAATCCGTTAGGATGTACATCAGAGGAAGAGGAAAAATTGGGTACTTAATAGGAGAAAAGAAGGCGCCAGTACCAGAAGATCCAGCATATGCAACGTGGGATGCAGAGAACTCAATGGTGATGACCTGGTTAGTGAACTCCATGGATGAAGATATCAGCTCCAATTATCTTTGTTTTTTGACAGCCAAAGAACTCTAGGATAGTGTAAATCAAATGTATTTTGATTTAGGAAATTAGTCTCAGATATGTGAGCTAACCTTGAAGCTTGGTGAAATACGGCAGGGAGAGGATTCCGTTACCAAATACTTCAATTCTCTAAAACGTTTTTGGCAGGACCTTGATCTTCTTAACGACTATGAATGGAAGTCCACAGAGGATGCTAAACATCATAGGCGAACTATGGAGGCTCATCGTATCTACAAATTCCTTACTGGACTCAACGTGGAATTTGATGAAGTTCGAGGCCGAATCATAGGCAGGACTCCACTTCCCCTTATTGGAGAGGTATTTGTTGAAGTTCGAAGGGAGGAAAGCCGCAGGCATGTCATGTTGGGGAAGAAAACTGCTACTGTCCCAGTGGAAACCTCTGCTTTTCTCACTACGAAAAATACTGCAAACAAAGCAACCAGTTTCCAACAAAAAACTAAGGAGAAGCCACGGGTTTGGTGTGATTTCTGCAATAAGCCACGCCATACTAGAGAAACATGCTGGAAGATACATGGGAAGCCGCCAAATTGGAAAATAACAGACCCAATGATAGAAATAGCTGATCAATTCCCACTGCGAATGAAGCTAAAGCAAACCCTTTTAGTAAAGAGCAGATGGATCACCTCATGACGTTGCTAAAGTCCAATTCCCCATCTGGAATTTTGAGTCTTTCTTTGGCACAAACAGGTAGTGAACCCAAAGCCCTTTCTTGTTCAAATCTTACCCCTTGGATTATTGATTCCGGAGCTTCCGACCATATGACCAATTGTTCAAACCTATTTAATACTTATTTACCATGTTCAAGTCATAAAAAAATTAGAATTGTAGATGGTAGTTTCACACCTATTGTAGGAGAAGGTATGGTTAAATTATCTGATAATATAAGCCTTAAATCAGTCCTTCATGTTCCTAAATTAGCCTGTAACCTCTTATCTGTGAGTAAACTGGCCAAGGATTCTAACTATCACATAATCTTTCGTGATTCTCATTGTGATTTTCAGGACCAAAACTCGGGGAAAACGATTGACAGTGCTAAGTTAATAGACGGACTTTACTACTTTGATGATGTCGTTTCCAGTAATAAAAAGGCTCAGGGCCTCAGTAGTGTTAGTTCTTATTCTGCTTATAAACAAATAATACTTTGGCATTTAAGATTAGGACATCTAAGTTTTCCTTATCTCATTTAAGGGTTTGGAACATTCCTCTTTTTATTGTGAAAGTTGTTGTTTGTCAAAAAGTCATTGTTCCACTTATTAGCCAAAAGATTATATTCCTTCAAAACCTTTCTATTTAATACACAGTGATGTTTGGGGACCTTCTAAAGTCACTACTATCTCTAAGAAAAAATGGTTTGTTACATTTATAGACGACCATACTCGTCTATGTTGGGTTTATCTAATAAGTGAAAAATCTGAAGTTGAAAAACTTTTTAAAGATTTTTATACAATGGTTGAAACACAGTTTCAAGAAAAAATTAGTATTTTGCATACCGATAATGGAACCGAGTATTTTAATAAACTTTTGGGAAATTTTTTGAAAGAAAAAGGAATTCATCATCAATCAACTTGTATAGATACCCCTCAGCAAAATGGAATTGCTGAGAGAAAAAATAAACATTTACTTGAAGTGGCTCGTGCTATTATGTTTTCAATGAATACCCCAAAATATCTTTGGGGAGAAGCTATGCTAACAGCCTATTATTTGATTAACAGGATGCCTACACGCGTTTTAAAGTATAGCACACTATTAAAAAACTTAAAAAAAAAAATCCCTTTTCAAAATTATATTGAGATTTACCATTAAAAGTATTTGGCTGCATTGCATTTGTTTATATACCTAATAAAGACCGGTCCAAACTTGATCCTCAAGCTGAAAATTGTGTTTTCATAGGATATGCTCCTAATAAGAAGGGATATAAGTGCTATAATCCTCAAACATAAAAAACTTATATGAGTATGAATGTGACCTTTTTTGAAAACAAATCATACTTTCACAAAAATTCTCTTCAAGGGGAGAATGAGATAGTTGAAGAAAATTTTTGGGACTTATGTCCTAATTCTTTACCAAATTTGATTTTCAATTCACCTGATATTTCTCTCCCTACTACCACTCCCGAAGATTTAACTGAGGAACAAATAAAAATTGTTGAAAATAATGGAAATCCTAATTATACAATGCCAAGTACTATTTTAACAGAAACAGGGGGAGAATCACTACTACAGAGTTCAAAAAAGCCCAACACTGAGCCTCTGGTTTATACTCGAAAAAAATATCATCAAAAGAGTCAAAATCAATCTATTACACTTGGGACTGACCAATCTCAACCCTCGGGAACTGCGTCTCAGGATATCACTTGTAATCTTATTCCTAAACCTTCTTCTATTGATCCTTCTGACTCACTAGATTTTGATATTCCTATAGCTATTAGGAAAGGAACCCGAACTTGTACAAAGTACCTTAGATATCCCATTGCCAAATATCTTTCTTACAAAAAATTGTCTGACACACATAGGGCTTTCACCTCAAAAATTTCACATCTATTTGTTCCAAGAAATATTTAGGAAGTTCTTGATGATCCGAATTGGAAATTAGCAGTGATGGAGGAGATGAATTCTTTGAAAAAAAATGGTATTTGGGAGATTGTTGATTTACCTAAGGAAAAAAGGGCAGTAGGATGCAACTGGGTCTTCACAGTTAAGTGTAAAGCTGATGGGAATATAGAAAGATATAAAGCTAGATTAGTAGCAAAAGGGTTCACCCAGACTTATGGGATTGATTACCAAGAAACCTTTGCTCCTGTAGCCAAAATAAACTCAATCAGAGTGTTATTGTCCTTGGTCGTAAATCATAACTGGCCCTTACACCAGTTAGATGTGAAAAATGCCTTTTTGAATGGGGATCTTAAAGAGGAGGTTTTTATGAGTCCACCACCTAGATTTGAAGAAAAAATGGGGCCAAATAAAGTTTGCAAATTTGCAGATTAAAGAAGTCCTTGTATGGTCTTAAGTAGTTCCCAAGGGCTTGGTTTGAAAGGTTTGGAAAGGTGGTAAGGAGTTGTGGCTACTGTCAGAGTCAAGCTGACCACACTATGTTTTACAATGATAGTTCTGAAGGCAAAATTGCAATCCTAATTGTCTATGTAGATGATATTGTTTTGACAGGTGATGACAGTGAAGAGCTAGAAAGACTAAAAAGGAGACTTGCAGCTGACTTTGAGATCAAAGATTTGGGTGCATTGAAGTACTTTCTCGGGATGGAATTTGCTCGGTCAAAAGAAGGTATTTTTGTAAACCAACGAAAGTATGTTCTTGATTTACTTGGTGAGACCGGACTTTTGGCTTGCAAACCAGCCAAGACACCAATTGAACCCAACATCAAACTACAACTAGCTAAAACTGGGAACGTCCTGAATATTGAAAAATATCAAAGCTTGGTGGGAAAACTGATTTATCTGTCACATACACGCCCAGATATAGCCTTTGCAGTAAGCATAGTTAGCCAGTTTATGCATTCACCTGGTCAAGAGCACTTTGATGCTGTGTATAGGATTCTCCGATACTTAAAAGGAACCCCTGGCCATGGTTTGCTGTTGAAAAGACGTGGACATTTGCAAATAGAAGTGTATACTGACGCAGATTGGGCTGTAAACATCTCTGATAGACGTTCAACTTCAGGTTACTGTACATTTATCGGAGGGAACCTTGTCACTTGGCGGAGCAAAAAGTAGAATGTGGTAGCAAGAAGCAGTGCCGAGGCAAAATTCAAATCAGTTGCTCATGGAATTTGTGAAGTATTGTGGATTAAGAGACTTCTTGTAGAATTAAAAGTCTCTAATCCATTGCCTATGAGAGTGTATTGCGACAATAAGGCAGCCATCTCCATCGCTCATAATCCAGTGCTTCATGAGAGGGCAAAGCATGTGGAAGTTGATAAGCATTTCATTAAGGAAAAAATTGAGAGAGGGCTGATTTGCATGCCATACATTCCTACCACCGAACAAGTAGCTGATATTCTTACAAAAGGACTACCTACAAGGCAGTTTAACAACCTAACTGGCAAGCTGGTTACAGAAGATATCTTCAAGCCAGCTTGAGGGGGAGTGTGGAAAAGTAAAGATTTTAGAAGATTGTGATTTGTAATTTATGTCTTGGATAAGTCAACTTTGTAAATTAAGAAAAAAGATTAGATAAGATTAGATAGGATTAAGACAACAAATCAACAGACTATTAAGTAGATAATTACCATTTTTCTCTTAGTTTCTTTTTTTTGACTCATGTATCTCCTCCCATATGAGGAACCCGTGTAAAGGCTCTATGATTAAGGTCAATATACTAATTAATTTCAGAAAATTCTCCTTGTTTACAGCATCACATCTAAATAACCTTTTTTCTTTAAGCCTCCACTCCCTATTTGTGGTAGTAATATTTTAAAGAACACGTTGTTATTCGCCGTTGGTTAAAAGACAACTGTCACAAGGACAAAAAGTAAAAGAAATAGATCCGTCTTTATTACGGGAGGAATGAGCTTTCGAGGTAAATCATCAATTAAATTTTACCCTCTGAACAAATTAATACATGTTTGGTTTCAAAGTTTTTACGTGCCTCTTTTGCCACCACATAATCACAAATAAGTGATGAAGCAATCAATATTTGTAATGCAACTCAAATCCACAATGACAAGCACTGGGCAAAATAATTTAATCAAAATGAACAAAAGTAAACAGTTAAAAAGCTGGGGATGATGCCAAAGGTGAGCCTTGGTCAAAAACCGAGTTGTATAAGAAGCAGGAGATCAAAAGTTCTGCCATCCTGGGACCTAAACTTTCCTTCATACCTCAGCGAACAGGATGGTAACCCAAGGCAACTATCACAATTCCCTGGGGCTTAACCAAATGATATAGCACTCGGGACTTTAGCGTCCTTCCCATAAGATAACAAACAGAATGTTGACCCCTGTAGAATTTAGTCAAATTCTAGGCAAGCTAAGAATTTCTAGGAGTTGTTGGTTGGTGCTGTGCTGGTTTCTGTAGTTCCAACTATATCATCCAAAGCTTCCATGTCGATGGTCATGTTATCATTAATATCAGCCTCTTCAACCTCGGCCATTATTTCGTCCTTATCACCTGCTGCATGTTCTACCCCGTTCTGCACAGAATCAGACTCAGGCTTTGGCTCTTCGCTTGCTTCATCCAGTTTGTTTCGCTCTAAGGTTGATTGTGGATATGGATCGGTGGAGATGGTCAGCATAGACGTCACTAATAAATTCTAAAAACAAGGAGATTGTAAGCTGTCAAGTGCATTATAAGTTCTCAGGAAAAGAGCGTCAATAAGTATCACAAATCATAAAATAATGCAAACCCTTGACAAACATACCTTTTCAAGTGCTAGTGCAAGCTTTGATAGATTCGGATAAATGCGCCGCGAATCCAAGAGGATCTGTTCAGAATAAATTTTAAAAAAAGTCATCTCAATGACTCTAAAGGCAAAGTCAAAGAATAAGTTCAAGGCCAAGATAGAAGGAAGCAATTACCTCGCATAACCTCTGAAGGGTAAATGGAGGACCTTGATCAAAACCATGAAGAGCTGGAAATTCAAAAAACATACAGTTAATAGTCTTGTAAAGGGAAAAAAATAAAAAAGAAAATAGAAGATTTGATATTCTTAAACCTAAACTAGCAAATCATTACGATTTTACATTGAAGAGTGAAGTTCAATATATCTTCCTCTCTCACTTCTCTTAATTTTAAAACCTATTGGTTAATCAGATAAAGGGGGCCGTCAATTTGCCTAAAGGTTAAAACAGATTGTGTGAGTATTTGGCGAGATATTATGATCAACATAGCTTTGTGGCCAGCATCACCCTTGCTTTCATATCATTAGTTCGTATGTTTCAAGCTGAAAACAAAGAATATATATAGACACTCAAAAGGAGACATCCAAGATAATAAGCAAGAAAAATTAAGATGGGGGCAGTACCTTCGTCCAACCTTTTAGCCAGTTCCGCAAAGGTTTCTCCTAAAGAAGCATTTTGCTGCTCACTTGTCATTTGTGCATCGGGATATTCTGACAAAACCTTCATAAATCACAGACAAAAGAAGAAACATAAAGAAATCATTATCTAAACAGATAAAGATGCAAGAAATACACATCCATTACAAATAATTACACTTCCATGAAACTTGTAGATTCACAGGCCCACATGCTGGCATACCTCCCCATACCTGCTTCAGCTGAAAGGACAGGATGGCCTTTAACTTGTCCCACTCATGCCTACACACAAATACATAATATGAAGAGATTATAAACAGAGAAAATTCTGTCTTCCGAATTCCAAATATAGTGATTTGATATATTGGGCTAAAATTGGACCTAGATTTTGTTTTTTCAACTATTTACCCTAGAGTAACTATGTCCATATCTCATTTAATACATGACTGTGCTTAAGAACAAACAATATCTAATAGCGTCCTATTGGAGGATAATAAAAGCCACACTATTATTTCTAGGATTTCTTCTCTGACCACAAAAGATGATATTTGGCACCCACTGCCCAAATTCAATACTAAAAACCACAAAAACCACTATGCTGAATAGCAATGAGGAAGTCCCCAAGAGAAATATTAACATACCAGAACTTCCCGGTGGATGCAATAACTTCCAGAATACCTCTTGCTTCATTTTCAGCAATCTCATGCTTCGGCTCTACACCACTGAATCACAAGCAAAACACAATTTTTTATTTTTTTTTTACTGACATGGAACTTTGCAAAGAAAAAAGTACACATATATATATGCATATTTAATCTCTAATCATGAATCAGAAAAAATTACACAAAAACCACGAAGAAAGCAGGAAGGGGCTGTGGATCTCATTGCCAGTAGTAAATGCAAAACTTCTAGTAATCCAATATTGACCACAAGAACGTGTGGATTACGATGACATGCCAAGCATTGGTTGGATTACAAACGCCAAGACCAGAAGATAAACCACACACTATTACACTAGCACTCACTCACAAAATGACACTACGAAGAAGGTCGTTTTCTTTCCTTCCTTTCATACCAAACATCATAGAGGAAATGTCCTCTCTTTCCCTCTCCATTTTTAACACCTAGGTTATCAAACAAGGCATTAACAATATATCATAAAGCATAGTTTTAATCTAAGAGCTCGTTTGATAGGAGGGAAAATTTGAAGGGAGAAGAGGGATGGGAATTAATGGAAGAATTTTAGGACACACGATTATTTGTTTGATAGGAGAATTTACACGAAACAAAACACAGAAAGGTTCTCTCTTTCCTCTCCATTTTCCTTACTTAAGCCTCGTTCCTATTTTTGAGAGACGACAAAGGCGGTTCATTACAACAAAAAGGATGAATCTAATAACAAATTAGATAGGAAAACAGGAGTCTGTATTGTACCCATGATTGAGCACATCTGGAACCATGTCCTCATGATCATCATCATGATCAACTTCATTGGAAGAATTCATGGACTTCTGCAGATCCTCCTTTGATGCCATCTCCATTAACGCCCCTATTTTAAAAACAGATAAAAGGGAAAATAAAGTAGTGACTAAAAAACACACACATAAACAGAAGCAATAAGAAATAATACAGTACATAAAGCAAGAAACTCATAATTTGCAACCAAAAAAATGAAAACCGAAGATCTAGACAAAAAAACAAAAAATTGTATATTAAGAAAAATCTTATAAATTCTACCAAAAAGAAAAATCTCATGAAAACAATTGTGCAGCAAAAAGATTTCGACTTGCTCATTAAAACCAAAGTTCCCGACATCAAAAATTTCCCGAATTTTGCTCAGAAATAGTCCTAGCTGGCTAAGAGAGAAGAAAAATAACGCGAAAATTAGACATAAGAGAAGAAATTATAGAACCCCAGAAGAACAAAAACAAAGGTTCAAAACTTACTCTTGTTCTCGTATTACGTTGTAAAGAAATCAAAGAAAGCTTGAATCGAGAGATAAAGACAAAGTTTAACCTGGGAAGAACCGAATCTCCGATTTGCAGCGAAAGGTCTCGACTCTCGCCCGGAACAAGAAGACTAGAGATTCCAACACAAGCGGGAGGAGAGAGAGGCGTTTCTATCACTATCACTTGTCGTATTGGATTGTTGCCACGTAGAGTTGTAACATGAAAAACGACAACCAGAAGGTAACAATACATCAAAAACGACAAAAAAGACGGTAAGCAATTAAACATGATAAACGAAAAGCGGCTGCAAATAAATAAGGTCCGCATCAAATAATCGAAGGGAAGCAGACTAACACCACTCTCTTTTTCGGTCTATTTTACATTTTATGTATTTAGATCCGGACACGTAAAATCTATTGAAATAATACAATATTATTTAAATTTTAAAATAAGATAATAGATTTCACATATCATCTAATAATGCAATACAAGAGTGTAAAGTAGAGAGTATTATTAACACTTCTTTAATTCCAAAAGATAATTTGAAAACGACACCAGTCATAAAACGGTAACAAGTACAAATAATTTCAAACCACAATTAAAAAGCTACTGTTGTAAAACGAGAACAAATAGGCAGAAACGAAGAGTAACCTGAAAAACGACATCTCGAAGAGAAACAATAAAATGGCCATTAATAAGTATAAGGAACAGTAGCTGAAAAAGGACAAATGGTAACGTACAAAAAAAAGGACACCGAAATTATAACCAGGAATTAAAAAAAACTAAAGTATCATTAAAAACGACGACACAATGAAAAAAAATTTCTCGATGAGGACACCAAACAGAATACGACAAAAAAAATTATAAACGACAACCGCTAAGAGAATGGTTAATTACAGAATAACCAGAGACGGAAATAAATTAAAACGACACAAACGTTATAAACTATGGAAAACCTGGAATACGACAAACATTTGGGAGTTAAAAACTAGACAGTGACATAAACTATAAAAACCTTCAACAAAATTTGAAAAGCACCTTGGTTATTTGTCAAAGCTTTTGCTTTTGTTTTTAGATAGTTGTGGTTGAACAAGTGTTTTGAACCATATTATTCTAAAACGGCTTATTAAATTTCCAATAAGTTTAAAATTTGTTAATAAGCAATAAAAAAATTTAGAATAAAGTTTGGTATACACTTCTTGGTGTGTATAAGATTATAAAGGAGAGGCAATCCACTAACTGTGGCTTATCTTGTGGTCTTGTTGAAGGGACATAGTCAAAATGCCTTATGTAGCACTACATTTGAGCCTTCAAGAATTTGGAACCCAACAAAAAGTTTCGATTAAACGACAGAGAAAGACAAAGGGGCGTCGATCATATTGTCAAATATAAGCATATAACCGAAGCAAATAATAATTAATAAGCAAATAAAGTGGTACCAGTCCAATTTCCAAAGTCCCTTTTCCGCGTATAATAAATTTTCTATTACGACTACATGTGACTAGTGTACGAGAATAGGAGAGGAAAGCTTCCTAAAAAAACAGATGAAGTATTATTGCCAATTGTCAAACGTGAAACATGAGAGGAAAGGAAAGGAAATAAAGAAACCAAGGAAACAGCAATATTCTACCATTACTATTATACATTAAGCAATGCAAAGGTCTTAGTTATAGTCTTTTGTTTAGCAATGGACGATGGAGTAGAAGGTTTCAAGGTCTCTGGCTTATGGAAGGAGGTGATCGTGTTAGTGATAGTACGATTGGGATTGGCCTCTCTGATCCTCTTCTCCCGAATTCTCCGTCGTCTTCGCCTCTGCCGCTCTTCACCACAACAACCGCTCTACATCAGCATCAAGGTTCCGTCACAAACTTCGCCAGTGACCGCATGGTATACGACAATATCGTCGTCTCCGCCTTCCACGGCCAAGACTGCCTCTCCACCGCCGCTCTCACGCCCTTTGCGCACGACGCCGGTGAGCTTATCGCTGTGTGGTTCAGGTTCTAGAACGACACCTAGCCGCCGGTGGTCCTCAAAGACAAGTCGTACGTGACAATTGAGTTGAGGGCTAAAGCTATGTACGGAGGGAAACAAGCAATTGCCATGCAAGTGGGGTGCGAGGATGTTAAGGTTGTTCTGGTCCCTTCATTGAATGCCACGTGGCATCCGACTATTAGTTTTGATGACGAGGAGCCGCTGAGGAAGTCCGATGTTGACGGGAGGAATGGCTGTTTGCGGCAGTTTTTGTGGTTCCTGTGTTACCATTTGTGCTGGCTTCCTATTGTGAAAATTTTGTATTCCGTCTGAAATTGTGATGATTCCATGTGAAGCCGTAAGGTAGGGGATTAGTAAAGAAAAACTTTAAAAAATACAAAATATATGGATTTGTAGTTTGTCATTGATTAACTTTGGTAGCGTATCATTGATTACTTTGATGGTTTATCAATGATTAACAAATATTTATTAATTATTGGCCAATTTCATTAATAAATCAATGATAAGTCGGTTTATCTAGTTCATCAACGACATATTGATGGTTGATTAGTGATGTACTAAAAAAAACATTTTTCCTTAATTTTAAAAAATTGTCATTTTTTAAATTTTTAGAAGGCTCTAAAATTTTCTCTTAACCCAATCAGTAAATGGAAGTGAAGGAGAGCAATTAGCCAACTCCATATTTGGTAAAATGGAAGTGTAAGAGAGCCATTAGCCAACTCCATTTTTATGTCGATTGTGTGAAAATATGACAAGACCAAAGTCTCAAAAGACAGAAACATTCAAACGACAACAAACTGGAAAACAAGCATAATTCAAAAGCGACAACAAATGATGTAAAAGAAAACCGACTTGAAGACAACCCGGAGGAGACGCAAACAAACGACAAAGAATGTGTAAACGTCAATAAAATGCGTAAACGACAACAATAAGAGAAAACGACAAAAATTAAAACAAAAAACAAGAAACAAAAAACAAGAAATGGAAACGGCAAGAGAAGACAACTAGTGAGCAAAAGGATAACCACACGGAAAACAACATGTGAAATTGTAAAACAAGGATAACCTGAAAAACGACAAACCAGAGGACAAACTTCGTAAAACAAAAATAAATAAGCATGCATGGTAACCTCAAATAGCTAACTCAAACGAGTAAATGTAGTAGCCTAAAATACCCCTATTAAAAAAATGTGTAACCCTAAGCTACAAGAGAGGAGAGAAAAAAATCTACAACTGACTAAAAAGAAGAGAAACAAATAAGGACAAAAAAATTTAAAAAAAAAAAACGACAACTATAAGAGCAAATAAAAGAACAACAAAATTCGTGAACTAAACATCCATTAACTAACACAGGTAAGAGAAAACGACAGAGCATCCAGAAACGACAACAAACAAGCAAAACGACAGAATTAGAAAAGGACAAACATTTAATTAAAAAATTATTGGCTCCTAAAACGTTAAGGTATCATCTACTTTGCCTCTTCTTTAAAAATCACTATTCTACTTTTTTAAACTTTCAAAACTTCTCATGTTATCCATTGAATCTCCTATTTTTCTTTCAAATAGACAAAATTAAACTTACATGATTCACACATAGTCACTGTAAAGACAAAAATAAAATTTTATCTCAAATGAGCCTGATTCTATCTATTTAAACAAAAAATTTAAAGTTCAAAGTTCAATGAGGCAAAAGAAAGACCTTTAAAAGTTCAAAAGATAAAATGATTTTTAAAATTCAAGGAAAATAATGAAGAGTTTTGAAAGTTTAAGGAATAAAATTGTGATTTTAAAGTTTTAGGGACAAAATATAAAAGACCAAAAGTTTAAAAGCAGTTGATGTTAATAACCAAAAAAAAAAGAAAGCAACACGGTAGAATACAAGCATTTTACTCTAGAAACGACAACTGGAAGAGAACGCGATTAAACAACGAAGTCCATACGCACTTGAAGACCTTTCTGGTTCGTCTATCCGTACAACTATGACTTCGTTGAAACAAGCCAAATTCCAAACCTTGCGTGAATTAGTAATCATGTATACAGATAAACGAGGTATGTCAGCTATAGTGGTTTTTTTTGGTTTTTTAACGAGGGAAATAATATGATGTAGTTGAGAATATATTAGAGATAAAGAAACAGTAACAAATTTACAAACTTATGATTCCAAAACCATGATGAAACTGAACAAATATGTGACTACGTATAAAGAAAAACACTAAGCATACTGTGGGAAGGCAAATTGGCCTCTCAAGGTGTCTTCCGATGTTTTCCGACCACAGCAATACACCAACTTTCTCCACCCAACGAACTAATTTGGCAAAATTACCCCAAAGACGAAAAGATTTACAACGAAAAGAAAGAAAGCCACGACTAAATAACGGCCTAACGTATTTTAAAAAAAGAAATTAATTAATTAATTAAAAAAACGTAGTGTTAGCTAAGCATTTATAAAAACACGACTCTGTAGTCCTCAGGTCAGAACGTACTTGTCCAGGGAACATCATCACCTGGAAGGATGTTCTGATGCTTGGCCGCTCAAGGAAGGGTTAGAGGAATTTGAAGGAAGTGGCCCATTATCTTGAGAGGGTGTTCCGCCCCACTTAAGCTCAACATCTGATGGCTCAACCACATGTACGGTGCCGTCCGACATGCCAAGTGCAATCTGGTTAGGATCGGATGGATGAGCAGCTATGACCAAAGGATAAACTGGGTTGCTGCTGACAAGGGTGTTTATCAATTAATGTCACGGAAAAATACAAATGTCTATACATGCCTATATATCCAAAAGAGAGTTTTTGGCCAAAATAAAAAGTTTTCTATCAAAGAAAGCATCGAACGGAGCATCATCAACAAATTTCTATGCAAAGCATCGAGCGGAGCATCATCAACAAATTTCTATGCTTACCTGAGAGGAGCTGATGGCATGTAAGCAGAAGGTGCTATTCTACATCTGAGTCTTATGTTATCCGCATCAAAAACGCCCATCGCACCATCACAAAATGCAACATAGACCATTAATCCATCACAAGAATAAATTGCACTAGAGATGGGAGCGGCAAGTGCATCTTTTGGATACCACTGCAACAAATTGAAAAATAAAAATTTAAGAAGAAGAGAAATGATCATCAAAAGCTGTACTTCTACATCAATAAAACTTGAGAACATGAACTCTCTTTGTTCTTTAAATGCTACAAAAAAATTTTATAGCAGGCGTAATCTGAGCTGTGCAAGAAGTTAGGAACACATTTTGTGTCCCTTACCAATTTCTACACCAATTGCATTATAGGATACCAATCCCAACTCGTGTACACAAATTTACTGTCAGCAGTAGAGGATGGTAAAAGTGCTTGGAAAATGGATTTATTTTCCATTTATCATGCAGACGTTCAAAGCAAAATGAGGACCCAGCACTGGACATAACGTACCGATCGTAAGCATTCAAGCTTGCTATCATACACACCAATCTGGCTTTCATGGGTAACCAACAGATGCATTTGATCGTTGTGAAACTGAACTTTAGTTTCTCCAGACAACGGAGACTGCCGACCAACCGGTGCTTGTATAAATCTTGTCCTCTTCTTCTCCCATCCATCAATGCTCCACATGCATAACTACAAGTTGTCCGAGTAAAATTAAAACCGCAACTCAAAACTTGAAAAGCCACAAGGCAAGTAAAATCAGTTGAAATTCAAGATAATAACAATTCTTCCAAGGAGCAGAAATTTTGCTGCAAAAGCTTTTTCTAAAGCATGATTCAACAGCATAATTACAATCCTACAAAAAACCATAAATCTTTTGAAATTTAAACATTTAAATTGAGATCATATAAAAAACAACATTTAAATTAAATAAACTAAATTGTTGATATTAAGGAACATGTGCTGAAACAGTGAAATCCATTCATTATGACAACTTAACAGAATAAGCATACTGCTACGCAAGAATAATTGCAATGCCCTTAACAGAATAAGCATACTGCTAGACAAGAATAATTGCAGTGCCCTTGAGGATGGACAATGTCTCCTCGACTCATGGTCATTGTAAATATTACCGTTATATTTAAATTCAATGAGCCACTAACCTGAGCATCAGCACCCGAAGAAACCAGCACATTAAGAGTTTGAGAAAATGCAAGCCCTGTAATCCGAGTCTGATGGCCTTTCAGTTTCATTTTAACCTGTCAAATCTCTCAAAATCAGTTTGCATAGAATAATCAGAAACAATTGATGTATGCTTTAACTGAATAGAACAATTCTAACATATAAAACTAGAACTTTGACACATATTTATTACTCGTGCAGACAATTTTGCCAACTGTTGACTAACTTCAAAGTCATACCCTAATGGCATTAAAAACGCATTTAAGAAGTCAAACTATACTCTTAAGGGTCCACCTGCAAGTTTTAAAAAGTAAAAAAAAAAAACCAGGAGCCCCACTCCAAGAAAGTACACATACAATATATATGATACTATAAGAAATGCTTTACCTCATCAACCCTAACATTGTATATTTGAATAGTAGAATCCTCCATGCCAATGGCAACTATATTATTATCTTGGGGATGGAATGCCAAAAACGTTGCCGCGGGAGGGGGAGACATAAATGTTGTCATGACCTGAAAGGGCAGCCAGATTTAGTAACACAACTCATTCATGGAAATTGAGCCAAACATAGGTGGGCGTCAATTTTACTAGTAAAATTGATAACAACTGCAAAAAAGTTTATTCCAAACATAATTTACAACCTTAAATGTCATCATGTTGAACAATGAAACCTTTCCGCCAGAGGCAGACATGACATAAGAATCATTTTTAGATAAAGCAATGCATGCAGCAGATTCCTCAGGTGGTTTACTGTCATTTATGTCATTGGTCATAAGAGTTCCATTGGAAGGCTGCCACAACTGTGGAGTGACATAAGCGGTAGCCTGAGGGGAGAAATGAAAGAGTTTGAAAGTTACTAGAAAGACCAAAAAGTTAAATGAAGAGTTACAGATTTGCATATTATGAAACAGAAATCATACCTTCCCCGATGGATTCCTTTCACTACGTTGCCATTTCCAGAGCTTGTGAACGGCGTTGGCAGTGAGAGCCAACAAAGTTAGCCCATTATTAGTGTACATGAGTCTCACAACCTGAAATTTGAAATTGATCTTTCTCCATTATGGTATTAAAGAGCCTAATAAAGCACACAATATTTTTTGCCAAATGCCTTCTCTATTGTGCATGCGAATTAAGACGTACGTAATCAAAGAAGACAAAATCAACTAACAAGGCTGCACCTTCAGTAGGTCAAAAAGACCACATTCCTCTCTACGACATAGATAAGTCAGCTTGCAGAAGGAGGTGGGAGGAAAGGGAGGAAAGAGCTAAGAAAAGTATACAACAATTATACCCACCTTTGCAGCAGTTCCAGAATCTGGCAATCGCAAAGGTTTTAGTAGAGATGGTTCTGCGACATCAGGAATCTTCCAGCTCTTAATCTTGTCTATATCATCGGAAATCCGTGGTTTAACATCAACAAGCCTGCTATTTTCCACAGTACTCTGCAGTTACAACTAATATGAGATTGTTAACAAGAGTTAATTAACAATTTCATGCACTTTAGGAAGCGGAGCTTACAAGGCTACTGATAGACACAGCAGGAGGTATAATGTTAGGACGTTCTAGGGTTGGAGCAACAGCAGACGAAACATTCGCCACTGGGCCTAGTGCATTAACAATTAGTGGCTGCAACAAGAACAAAAATGTTTTCAATAGGAATTCCCATAAGAATCCATTGGCAAATTCATGAAGAAATTAAGGATCTGAATACCACTTTCATGCCATTTACTGAACGTTACATTATATTTCCATGCGAAAAACAGAAGGTAAACAAAACCAGAGAACAGAAACTACCTTGGAATTAGTGGGCTCAGAAGGACCTCGATTCTTATCCATAGCCCTGCCCTCCAGCATCCTTATCAAACGTATACCATCATTGTTGGCTAAAATCTTAATACCATTGTCGCTCGTTGTGACTGCCAACAATGACCCTTCTTTGTTAAATCTTAGTCTAGGACTTGCCTGCAAATAGCAAAACAGACAACGATCATTGACCGCTCAACTCTTCTACTCAAGTACTTTTAGCAAAATGTGAAAGGGCACAAGCACTAACGGGTAAACCGCCATCTGCATCAACAGCTGTCAACATAGTGGTGCTGTCCATATCCCAGAACTTAATTTGAAATTCGTCGCCAGCAGCTAAAAATCGATTTCTTGTTGTGTCAAACTGGACAACACCTAAAGATCTCTTTCTGAAACCAGAATATGTACGTTTGATAGCCCCTTCACTTTCATTCCACTCTACAAGATGGGATTCACCCTCCTTACTTGTACCGCATGAGAAGAGCCTGCAAATAAAGGAATACATATATTAATCCAAATCTTCTTTTATTCTTTAATATAGATATGAACATAAATCTACAAACATAGATTTGGATATGAACTAAATAAAGTTTTGTGCATCTCCATTACACATATCTACATCATTCAAGAGGGTAACTGAGGAAGAATTTCAGAACTGACTAGGAAATCAAATATAGACCACATAAAAGGGCAATAACTCGAAAGGAATGAAGAGGTGAAAAGAATTGAATTATCTATTGGATAAAATCAATTATAAGTGGAGAACAAGTTTGAAACAGGGACATAAACAATCCAGCGTTAAGCATCAAAAAGATTACTAGAGAAATGAATAGAACAAAGTACAAGAACGCATTCACTAAATCATCTTCCTTTCATCTTCTCTAAAATAGGTAACCTTTACCGGGTTCCATCTGCACTATATGCCATCATGGTGCACCAAAGTCCAGGAGCATCGTAGTCCACTCTCGAGCCCAAGCAATCATACAACCAGGCTTTGATCTTCCCATCAATAGCGGTAGAAAAAATAAACTGCATGTGTAGTGTAATTGAGATCTAAAGTCAGAAGCTAGCTTTACTTGTAAGATATAATACGACAGTACTCTAATAAAAAGCCAACTTATTAAAAGTATTAGAAAGGTCATAACCAGATCATGTAAGAAACCTGAATATTTTCTTTATAATGAGGACAAACAGAATATACTGGAGCCTCATGACCTTCAAATGTGTAGAGTCTGCGTCCAGCTACAGCATCCCATACCTGTTGGACAGTAACTTTTAGTCAAAACAAAAACACCTAGAACTTTTAGATTAAAAAGATGAAAAGAAAATGAAAAAAAGCCCGTAGTTGAGGGTTGCAACCAATGAAATACCTTGATCAGCTTATCATCTCCACAAGTAACAACGCAAAGTTGCTTGTTGGGATGAGCAAATGCAATATCATTAACGCCACCCACATGAGCATCAATCTAAAAGATGAGACACCAAGTCAATCACTGGTACCTTGCTACTACCAACAAAGAAATATAATCCATGGCACAAGCTTTACCTCCAAATGTTGCCTCATTTCCCCGGTTGGATTGTAAGTATAGAGCTGTACAATGTGCTTTGAAAATGCAACACCTAGTAAATGTAAACTCCATAAGGGCACAGCAAAATCATCAAATGAAACTACATTAAACATTTTGGCCTGGACTACAAAATTTACATACCAAGCATGAGCCCATCTGGCCCCCAAACGCACCGATTCACCGATATTGCAGCATCATTCAACAAAGCCGACTGTTAGCAGAGCCAATACAGTTGAAATTAAATCAGTTACTATGTCAGCATCACAATATAAGTGTGCCAAAGCTACCATTTAAACTGGTTTGCCTACGAAACTTTACTACACCAATGAAAGTAAAGCCTACCTTGGCAGGATTAGGTCTTATAGGGCTTGTAGGTATCGAAAAGTAGTATCTAATAGTTTAGATTAACCAACAACATTTTGATACAAAAATCTATTGAAGTTCAAGAAAAACAAAATGCAAGTAGTACCTGCAATGGCATTGAAGCAGCTTGTATGTCCCAAACCTTGAAAGGTTTATGTGCCAACCTCTCCCGGGACCCAACTTCCCAAAGGCTAATGTCACCAACATTTGTGCCAACTGAAAAGAAAAATTAAGAAGTTCAAATAATGATTTCACAAATGAATTAATCATATTTACGCTCACCAACCTAGAAGTATCGTTTGTTGCTGTGGGTGAAAATCCATGCTCATAACATTAGATCCTTGGATAAGGGTCCGCAGGACAGTTTTGGTAATGTCGTCTTGTGAATAGGCACTGGAATGCATTACCCCAGAAAATGATACCTATAAAAACCAAGAGGTGAGCATATTTCCTCCATTGGTTTCTTCTATGTCGCTCTTTTCTTTAGCAGGCTAGTGCATATTTAAACCAAGATGAATACAATGAAGTACTTGCAATAGATACTAGCCATGATAACTATCATTGGACCTAGAAGATGCACAGTCTTCCTCTTCCTCACCTCTTCAGATGGGCCAGTGCGAATACGTTTTATCAAGTGCTCCGAATCAGCTGACTGATAATCCATCCCTGTAACACCTGTAGGAGTCCTTGGATGTTTCAAGAATGCAGCTACATACATAGAAAATGAAGAAGGCTCCATGAGATTTTAAATTAAGCTAGCAAGCCAGCATTCAAATTTGAATAGTTATAAAAATTCTTACCTGCGCTAGAAGACTGGACCAGACCAGGAGGGGCTACTGCCACAGCAGGGTGAGGCAAAGATGGATTAGTGGTTGACATCCAGCCAGCAATAGCACTGGGAGATGGGGAGACGACAGGCTGAAACGGCTGCACCATATAAAGAGTTATTGCATGTATTATGAGATCATTGCACGTCACTCGTTACACCAAGAGAGAGAGAGAGAGAGAGAGAGTGAAGGAATGCAGTCTTACACTTACACCATGGGCACCAATAGGAGGAAATGCACCAGCCTTGGGAATCGGCCCTGCAAGGGGGTTGTTTGTAGGAGCAGGACGGGACCCATTAGCAGTTGGATTGCAAGAATGATCCATAAAAAGTGTTTTTATGTCGGGGTTTGGACGAGGATTCTTGCAAAGTTGATGCTGCCAATTTAGACTGAAACAATCAAACAGCTAAATGAGCTTCAACGGAACAAGGCAAACCAACATCAGATAAAATGGTACAAACTAAGAAAACTCTATTATCAAAGAGGATAACAATGATAAGTATGGAAAATAGTAAAAGTGGCTGAGTTAAACGTAAATATAGAGGGCAGTCAAAATTTAAAAATTAAGAACCACCTCTGGTTTATTAAGGTCCTTAGACGTGAACTTTTGAAGGCTGGGAATGCAAGCTTGTCGCGAAATAAGGGGTTTGCTTCAATTAGCTTCTTCAGTTCTATAAGCATGATATTTCGAGCTGATTTCGTGTCTCCATACTTAGAAAGCTGTTCATTCTGCCTGGTTATATGACACAACAGAAAAAATAAATAAAAACCAATCAAAAACCAGATCGTCAAGGCTAACAACGGAGAACACGTATTATGTATATACCTAAAGTTATCAAGAGTAAGCAACTGTGTGATCTCTTTGAAAAGATCCTCATTGAAAGATGAAAAAACCTTGAGATCCTTCACAAGAATCTCCACAGCTTTGGCCCTGTCCTGCCTGATAGCGACAGAAAAGAAATTATACCAGTAAATATAAACATGATGCGCAAACTAAACTTATTTCAAATTTAATGACACATAACCGACAGGAAACCAACATGACTCGATCCCATTCTTGAACTCAACAATACAACCTCAAGTATTCAATTTTGAGTTATGAAATGCCTCTGAAGTCCAAATCAATCAGTTGTTAACAAACTTGCATACAGTTCTGCAATGCTTTTTTTTTTTTTTTTTTTTTTCAAACCAACTGATAAGGTACAAACAGGTGACCAAAAATCATAACTTTAAATCTCACCTATCAAGAGCTTCCAAATATTTCTGCTTCCTAATTTCAAAGAAAATCTTCATTGAATACCGATTGTCTTCGACCTTCGTGAATCCACATAAATAGCGCTCAACTTCATCCCACTCTCCAGCTTGGACTTGATCCTCAAAATGTTTCATATTGAAGAAGAAACCAGACTCTTGCTCTAACCTAAAATTCCAGAATTAAGAATACACGTTCAGCCTCCACTGTGTTTCTGATTATGGCAATTAAAAACATAGACCCAACATAATACATGACAAGCAAGTACAAATTTCTTATCAACTTTTATTTGCTGAGTTGGCTGCAAAATTGTTTTATGGTGTTAAATAAGTTCTAAGAAAATGCTACACAAACAATTCCTGGAATAAAGATAAAATTTGAGAAAACTTTAGTCTCAACAGACCATTTAAGCTCGCACACAAATCCAAATCAAGTCTAGTAAATTTATCATTTTACTCGTAACAAGATAAAAACAAAGAGCTTTTTATAATCATTTTGTTCCAAAAGTTTCTCATAAACTAGTTCTGAAATGTTAAATAAGTGCAAAAAAAATGCCATAAAAGAGTAGAGACAATTCCTAAAATCAAGTTAAAATTTTCTCCCCTTTTTATTGGGATCCATGAAGAGTAAACTATACAAATTCAGACCAATTCCAGTAATTTTACCATATTGCTCATTGTACAAATTGGGCCAAAAATAAAAAAACTTGAAACAAGTATTTCAAGTGCTAATAATCATTATCTATAAAACAAACAAACAAAAAGAGAGAATAAGTTTTATCACAATCATTTCTTTCAAAACAAAAGCAACCATAAGAAATACAAACTTACTTATGAACCGTTTCCTTGAACTTCTCCTCGTCCAAGAACTGTAAGATCAGGAATACCAATTCCCTACTCAACGAAGACATTGTCCCCGGTAATCCTAATCGTTCCAGTGCAAAGATCCTTTCTCAAACCCACCAAACTCAAATCAAATGGGTACTTCTCAAAACACTCTTCGGACCAAAAAAAACTCCGTTTTTTATGTGACGAAAATGCAGTATTCAAGAGTAATTTCCTCTTTGCGTCTCCTTTGGGAAAAAATTTATTCTTCAAAGCGTCACCTGAGAAAGGAATAGCCTCCTCAAAACCCGACTTTGGAGAACTAAAAAGAGAGAGAGAGAGAGAGAGAGAGAGAGAGAGAAAGCAGAATAATGAACACAAAAAAGGCGTCCTTTTGAAGCAAGTCCTCTCCGACAAACCCCCCAAAAAAAAACCCCTAATTTTTGACTGCAAATTTAGGGCTTTCAGATTTAACAAAATCAAGTCGTGTTAGTGCTCGAATTTCACAGGGCAGCGAATGAATCGCCTTCTCTCTCTCTCTCTCTCTCTCCCCTTCCTTACAGAGCAAAAAACACAGAATCAATATATTCCTCACAGAGCACCGGAGGAGGAGGACGAGAAAATGTGCATTTCTAGGGTTAGGGTTTTCCGAACTGAACCTCTTTCCTTCTCTTTATTCCTTTTCTCACTTTTTTTGCCCTTTTTTGCTTCCCTCTCTCACAGAGCCAACTCTGTGCACCAACAACAACCCTCACTTTCTCTCTGTATCTATCTCTCTCTCTCTGTTCTCTGTATCTTTTTATACTTTTTTCCCTCTCTACAATGACAACAATGACAAGGACAAAGGTTCTGGCTGTTGCCTGTTTCTGCTTTTCCTCGCTCTCTCCTTCTCTCCCTATTATTATATTTCCATCTGTGTATATATATATATATATATATAATATGCGTATGTTATATGTTATGTATCTGCCTCTCTCACTCTTCCCACTTTGAGCTTTCTGTTTCCTTTTATATCCCCATATATATGCACAACACACCTATATATATGCCTGTACTTTCTCTCTCTACCTGATTTTCTCGCGCCACTGTGGACTTGACCACCCATCCTGGTCCTTGAGACTCTGTAACAAACAAAACCCTAGACCAAAGGAAATTAATGTAGCCTGTGGGAGCTTCCATTACAACTCCATGAGCTTGTCGTCTTATTGCCCACTGATCCATGCTAAGTTCTACTTCACCGGAGGAAACTGCCCGTTTGATCCTGCAAAATGGCTTTAAAGTTTAAACCGCAATAACTTAGAACTCTAATATCTTATAGTATAAAGTTCTTAGGTGATATAATGTATAGTTATTACATAGTTTTAACTACTTTTTCAAACACTATATAAACCGCACAATCCTAACCATATTTTTTTCAATCCCAATAGTTAAAAGTGGAATTTAAAAAATGTATATTGTGAAATTGACACCATTATTCAACAATTTTATTTTTAGTATGTATAAGACTATCTTACTCAGCACTTAAAGATCCGTTTTTCACTTTTATTGTTTACAATGGACTAAAATCATTTTAAAAATATCTAAAACGCGACCTTATGAGTTAAAAAAAAGAAACTCTTCTAAAAAAACCACTTGACAATATATGGAATAAAAAAATACTCTTTTAATATTAAAAAGTCCTTACACGTTAAATTTATACCAAGTTTCTTTTTTAATATAATATTGGTATGATGTACTATTTAAAATTGTAAGATTATAAAGTTATTATCTTGGTACATAATTCTATAAAAGAAAAATGACATGACTTTCTCAGTGTTTCGAGCATTGTCCAGTTAAAACATAGTGTGTCATATCATGAACTTGGATAAAGAAAACATTTAAAAACTTTAATTAACTTAATAGAATATAATGTGATTGGTTAAATATCATTTCACATTTAAACCTAAGGTTTTTTTTTTTTTTTTTTTTGCTAGATCCTAGGTCCTTCGCAGCATGAATGGTTTTGATTCCATCAAAGGAAAGAGGACAAAAGGTGCACACTTTGGTGGCACAAAATTAGATTCTCAAACATTAACTTTTCTTTTTGTCACGAGAGAATATATAGCTTTTTTTAGATTTGAACTGCCGCCATGGCTAAAAATGGATTACTAAATATAGAAATAATAAACAAAAGGCCACAACAAAAATCTATAAAACTGTATATACATACACCACTATACTGTTCTCCAAGGGTCTTAAAAGCGTCTTTGAAGAATATTTTTTTATGAATTTTTTTTATATATGTTTTGGTTAAGAAAAACTTATAGCCCTATTTAGATCATCTATTCAAATTGAAAACTTCAAACTTAAAACAATGTAGCAGTTTAAATTTTATGAGAAAATTGTTGTACCAAAATCGACTCAAATGAAATAAGTTGAATCAAACACGTGCTTTTAAATAGGCTATCATTGTTTACTTCGTTGGCCACCCAAAAAAGAGAATTTTCTAGACACTTTATAGTAGGCAGAATTTTAAAACATAAATCTTCATTAATTTTTAGCAGATTGTCTATATTTTTTTCTTTTTGAAATCGATTCTAGTTCTAAAATGATTTCACGATGCCATATTCGAAATTTGTCCCTTCTTATGCCTTTTTTTTAAGAAATTATATAAGTGCCAAGAAAAATGACAAGCTTGAGTACTTTCACCAGCCATTTTTGGAATTTGGGAAATAATTTGTGTACCATTAGCCATGAGGACACCCTAACGGTAACATAACTCACGCGGCTGACTAACTTTAACTTGCTTTGTCTTCTGAGCATAATTATTTTTTTATTTTACAAGGGGCAAAAAATGGAAGGGAGTTTCATAGGAAAACGAACCTTGTTAGGTTAGTAGTCGGCTCAGGCGGTTCAGCACTTGTGGACCATTGACTTTCCTCTTTTTTTGCCCCATTATTAGACGTCATATCAATGGTTCCTTTCTAATTTAAAAAAAAAGTTATACGAAAAAAATATTATTTATTAATTAAAACTACCTTAAATACATCAATGCTAATGTATTAAAAATAAAAAATCTTTTTTATTTTTATAAGGTTATAACTCTGTTATTTATAAAACTGTAGACTCCAGTCTAATATTAATATATGGGCTTAAATATTAAACCGATATCTACCGTTTAATAAGTAGTAAAGTTATAACCCATAAGCTTAAGCAGGATTGTTCGCATGTAATCTATTAGGTGGGATCCACATACAAAGCTTTGTCCCCTTGGGGACATTTAGAAGTGCTCAAGTCTTTTCATTACTAGAGGGTTCTATTGTATTGTCACACCCATAGAAACTGTTTAAAAAATGAGTTTGAATTGAAAACATTATATTATGTGAGAAAAAACTTTATTAAAACTTTAGCCAGAAGCACATGTCATAGTTTCAATCATGGCTCCCAAATAGCTTAGTAACATTTTTGTATGATCCTCCTTTTATTTTAAATTTTACTCTCCCTGCTTTTTTTTCTTAATTTTTAAGGTAGTAAATTACTCCTTTTCTTTTTCTTTTTCTTTTTTAAGGAAATTACAATTATTCTTACAATTAACGCGTTGTGTAAGGAAAAGATCGCTACATTGTATCCAAATTTGAATCTAGATAATCTTAATATAGAAGATCTTGCTTGCCCAATAGATTGCACAACATTGAATGTATGATGGATTTGGTGATGCTAGACCTATCAATAGAGTAGAATTAAGTCACACACTTTTCGTTGTATCTTTAGACCCCAATCAAGATAAGAATGGGTAGTGAAATGATACCAACAATTCACTTTTTCAACTAACAAAAAAGAAAAATAATTCTTCTTATGTTTCTTGTCTAGTTCATAATTCATAGCAAAATGGGACCTTATGTAAAAAGAAATATCTTCGCAAGATAATAATTTTCACATTTTTTCTTTCCTATTCATTTAAAATAATCTGAAGCTTCTTTTGTCCAACTTAATTTTTCCAATTGGGGTGTGTACCAACAATCTCAACGGTTCAAATTGACCTAAAACTAATAATAAAAGTCGCATACCTTCAATGGGCTGTTAGAAAATAGAATGGCCAATTTATATGTCATTCGACATGTATCAACTATATGCGTGCAAGACAAATAAACAATGGTTGCAATTGAATTAGCCCCTTTTTTTTAATACAAGAGAAGGGGGAATGCCACCATTTTTTAGTGGGGCTAAGCATGACTCAAATTCTCAACCCATGGTTGAAGTAGAGGGGCTTACAACCAACTAAGCTGCTTTCACTTGTCAATAGACCCTTCTTTGGTTGACATGAATAAAGCATTTTCAAGCAATATAAATTTTGGACCTTTTTGGTAGAAACTCTTGATGATAATGCATGTTTTTATGATCGTTAAATATGGTCAAAATACTCACCAATGTTTATATTTTTCAATTTCACTAGAGAAAATATCTAAAACCTTTCGTGAACAAGCAATCATGAGAAAGAGGCCAAGTTTTAACTTATCATGTCAACGTTTATGTTTTTAGTGTGACGTAGTACATGATACTTATGATGAAAATCAACTACAAATAGTCATGGCTACATGTAAGTAATAAATATTACGACCCAACTGTACAAATCATATTAGTTTGCGATTTATTTATTGATTTCTACGAGGAAAATCATTTTCTTTAAAACTCGACCTTGTTCTCACACAACAATTAATAGTTAGTTATGGACACTAATAAGAGGTATAGCCTAATAGTAATATTAAATCCAACTATATTATAAGATGTTGTGTTCAAATCCCCCTCTCTAATTAAAAAAATTGATATTGAAAGGGAAAAAAACTTATCCAAAAACAGAATCTATTTCATTGTATTTGAGAGTGTTTGGTTATATAGTTGAAACTATAAATTGGAATCAAAACACTGTATCATGCAGGAGCTTTATACTGTAACATATAAAAACTTTACACTGTAACAAGTTTTAACTAGGTTTGTTAATTAAAGCATTCACATTCAGGATAGACATTACATTGCACATGTCCATTTACATGCAATCCATGTATTTTTGCTTCAATTTTCAATATCTAAGAGAGATTCTAAAGTTGTAACTTGAAAACAACTTAATACGCAGCTAGGTTGTGAATTAGAAAGCGAATAGCTTCATTTTTATTATTTTTTGAAAATGGTCAATTTTATTATTTCCATTAACAATTACGTACACGTCTATTAATTATAAATATTAAATTAATTGCTTTGCTCAACTTCCAACTGCCGATATGTAGTATGACGTAATTACATTACAACTATGCTACATTTGACGTGATTTGGTAAATGTGCTATTTAAAGAAGAGAGCATCATATTTCTTTTGGAAACAAGAACGAGACTGGGAAAAAAAATAATAGCACAATTTAAAATTTGACCGGTAATTTCCAATTAAGATTTTGGATTTTTATGGGTTTAAAATTCGCAAGATTCTTTTTGAAATAATATTATTATTTTTTACTTGTTTCGTCTCAAAGAGACGTTTTTGCGATGTACAATTCCACGCACTTTATGGGTATTCATCGAGCAAAAAAATGAAGGGAAAAAATCTTTACGCAATTTATTGGAATCTTCTACGAAAGAATACAAAGTTTAATCATATCAGTAAGTAATATTATTTTAACAATTAAATTAATTTTTTTAATTTAATCATTCGCGTTAAAACATTAAACTACATAAAAATAACAACATATTAATAAAGTCAAAATATTTATTTTATTATAATAGCTCTTTTTTATTATATGATTTTTTTACATAATTTAACGGTAAATTTAAAATTAAAAAATATCAATTTTGAATAGAAAAGTATGATGATTTCATACATAATTTAGCATTAAATCTATGCCTATTTAGCACAAAATGAAAAGTTTAAATACTCTGAATCTTAAATTAAAAACATAAATAAATAAAATATTTCATATCTCTAGGAAAAAATAAAGGGATAAATGAAGTATCTTATAGCTGTTGTGGGAAAAAATTTAGGTTGAAAATTTAGAAGGGCAACTACGTCATATCAAGCAAGAGGTTCGATTCCCAATGACCACGTCATCCTACCTCGTACCGAGACTTACAATCCCTCCACTTTTTACTTAAATGCAAATATTTCAATGCTGTGGGACCCACAGACAAGTGCCCACTGCCCACTACCCACTCCCTTTTCTTTAATTATAAAATAAAAAACTAAAAAAAAAATAAAAGACGGAGAAGGGGACTTTTTATAATAAAGTGTATTTTAGTTATTCGAGGAATTGATTATCTATCCATCAAAATCAAACATGTCAGTCTAGTGGGAAATTGTTGTCTGAGTGAAAGAGCCAGTGATAAGCACATATGCTTATCACCTTCTCTGATTTTCTGTCTCTACTTTTTCTGACACACACACTCTTACCGTTCATATCCTTTTTATTTTTTATTTTTTATTGTTCAATATATCTAAAAACTGTGGGCGTTGCTTGCCTGCATTTGCTCATACATTTCTGATTTGGACCACTTTTTTTGTTTTGTGGCTGAATAATGAGTATTTGGACCACAAAATTTAAAAGGCCTTTGATATTATTATAACCATTTGAGTTCTAGGATCTGCTTTGTGATGCCTACATGCCTCCATCACCAATACACCGAAATATGTCTTATTATCTCTTTAAAATATAAATGCATACAAAACACTTATAAAAGAGTTTTGTTAGTGATGTACTTATATTATAAGAGATATTTGTCAGTTCTATGCACAGGAGCCATAAAAATGTTTGAGTGTGGCACTATGAAAAAAATAGATATATTATTTTATTGAATGTATGCTTTTATCGTTGAGTGGTGGCATAATTATAATTTTTTTATAAAATTGGGACGAATAATATTTTTCATGGGAACACAATAAATAAGTTTTAAAATTTTTAAAGGTAAAAGATTGATTTTTAATAAGTGAATGGCAGCACATGCCCGACTCAGTTATATTTCTTTCCACCAGCCGCTATGCATGTTATTTAATTTATAATCATATTATATAAATTATACAAGTTTTTACTATAATACTGGTATTTTAGATTTAGATAATTTTTATGTGCTTATTTTTAAAAAATAAAAGTATTAATTGCTTATTGTTATTGACGCCAATGAGTTATGCCATAAAGACATACCTCAGCTTTTTTTTTTTTTTTTTGAAAAAGATAAATATAAAATTATTTGAGTCGAAAGGCCCCATTTCTCCCTAGTCGAATACAATAATATTTCCAAATAAAGAAAAGAGAAGAAAAAAGGGAAAAAAAAACAAAGGAGAAGAGAAGAGAAGAGAAGAGAGAACAACTACATAGAAAAGTTGGCTTTTTCTTCGTTTTTGAATTAAATAATTAAAAAAAGAAAAAAGAAGAAGAAAAGTTGGGCAGGAAAAAAAATGGGGTGAGAGAAAAAAGTAATAAGACGTGGAATTGAAGCAGTGCAAGCGAAGAAAAATGTGGGCCTTGAAAAAGCCCAAAAGAATGCGAGTTTCGCACGCAGAAAACGCGTTTTAGCAGCCGGCACTTTGGACCACTCAATGAACCGCATCCCGTTCTACACTCGCCACTTTACCAACTCAACCAGTCTATAGAGTTTGAACCTCAGGCACGTAAGAGCATTGTTTGAAAGAGTGATATAAATAAGGAGGTGTTTAGCAAAGTGGTGGGAACTGCGGTTTCCACCACAAAATCAATTATGAACAGTAAAAAGCTCTCACATGCTATAGTAACAATAAAAAAAATTGCTACAGTGTAAAAGTTCTCATATGCTACAGTAAAAGTGGTTCTCACCACCTTCCAAACACCCTATAAGTGGTTAGAATCATCTCAGGCACGTAAGAACATTGTTTGAAAGAGTGGTAGAAATCAGTAGTTAGAATCATTTTTATTATAGCATATGAAAACTTTATACTGTTTATAACTGAGTTTGTGGTAGAAACTAAGTGGTTAAAATCACTGCCAAACAATGGTTACATTATTTATATGCGGTTAAAATTTTATTCTTCCAAACGGCCTTAGACCGCTCCCTATCATTGTTAGCCTCTTGGATTTTTTTTTTTTTTTTGGGTGGAGTGAAAAAGACAAAATAAAAGGAACGACGAATTTAATAGAAAGAATATTGAATCTTGCGTGAAGGAATGAAATTATAAATTTATGGTGATACAAGCACATAAACAATTGTTAATCATTCCTTTCATGCTGGCTTTATTAAGAGGAATAGAAAATAGAAATGGAGGATAATATGGTATGGCAAGCTTCTTTTTTTTTCATATTGTTTGGTTTTGGAGAAAGAAAAGTGGAACTAAGTTGTTTAATAACTATTTTTTGCCATGAAAAACAACATAGCAAAACAATTTAAAAATATGTTTCAAAGTTACTTAC
Source organism: Artocarpus hirsutus (assembly GCA_946598075.1). NCBI lineage: Eukaryota > Viridiplantae > Streptophyta > Magnoliopsida > Rosales > Moraceae > Artocarpus > Artocarpus hirsutus. Next base: position 26,673 of record CAMOHE010052664.1, on the reverse strand, counting down.
GAACCAAAATGTCTTGTCTTTACTTTGTTTTACAATAATTGCCTCATATAAACTATAAGATGAGCATCAAAATTATTGTTTGACATACTCCTTGTTTTGTCAAATAGTATTCTTTCTTATTTTTCTTTTCAAATTTGGAAGACTTAAGAATGATCGGCCTCATGGTCTACTTCTTTGTTTCACACCCAATTTTTTTGTTTCCATCCAAGATTCGTATAGTTTCTTTCCACTTATTTTTTAGTTCTACTTGTAAAGTAATGTATCTCCACACACACATATATTTATACATACATATATGTCCTTTGAAAGCATAGTTCAAACTAAAAGTTTGGAACAAAATTAACTTAAAAATTAACTTTAAGAGAAAAATACTAAAGTAAAGTAGGTTTGAATTAAGTAGTCAAATAACCTTATGTTGAATCATATGTTGGTCTGTAACAAATTGAGTAGATTGTCTTGTATGCAACGACGTTAAATAATATTTTTATGTCATATTAGCAATGCAAGATCAACTATAATGTTTTTTCCTCTAAAAACAAAAACGGAGCACACAGACGAAAATTTATACAAAATTTATATTGTATAAATTTCTTAAGCTTAAAATTTCTGTATAAATTTCTTCTGTTTGTAAATTAGAATTTTTTTGGGAAAAAAAGAGTTCAAAAATGAACTGACGATATGCTTATTACCTAAAATTTTGTGTTTATTTGTCTTTTTCTGCTGATTCTCAAACCAAAAATCAAACTTATAGCATGTTGGACAACATTAGCTTAAACTAATAGTTCAAAACCTTTTTGTGTTCAAAACACTATCAAAGATATACACTATAACAATACAAAACATTAGAAACTTTATGCTATAGCATTTATTGGTTCAATGCTATAGTTTGAACCAATCTTGCTAAACACATGTTTGATTTCAATAGTCGAGTAGGCGGTCGAGTAGGCGATCTACATCGGTTTTTCACAAGTACCTAAGATTGCAATATTCATATTTGTCATCTGCTAATGAAGTGATCAAACAACTTGAAAGAACATGTATTTGAACATTAGGCAATAAATTTCCTAAACTGTACGTACATTTAAGTCCCAAAAATGAAAATACAGAACAAAACAAAACAAAACAAAAGATTAAAAGCTTAAACCAAAGCAGCATCCTACTGCATGCGCCCAACCAACCAAAAACGACAATAACTCTTGACTCCTGTCCTGTCTTCCTTGAGTTCAAACCCCCACCTTCCTCAAACGATATCTTAATACCAAATTTGAACAGCTCGATAACTTCCATAACATGCCTATTTCTAAAATGTATATACATTATTATTATCATTAAAAAAAAAAAGGAGAAATACAGGCTAAACCCAATAGTAGTATACATAAATACATAGGTAAAGGCAGCTTTTACGTTTAAACCAAAAGGACAACAACAAAAAAAAAAAGCTCTTTATCTCGTTTCCCTCAAAAAACAACACAAACCCCACACTCAATCAACCTCCTCAATATTGGGCCCAGCTCCCGACAAGGCAGAGCCATCGGCGGTGCAACCACAATAGCCATCGCCCACGGGCACATCTCCACCACCACCTTGGTACATCTTAGCAATTATGGGATTACAATTGCTCTCCAACTCCTTAAGCTTGTCCTCGAGCTCATCCACTTCCTCCAACTGATTCTCTTCAGCCACTCAATCATCTCCTCTACCGCCTTCTCGATCTTCTCCTACTCCTCTGGGCTCAACTTCCCTACAAACTTTTCATCCCTCATTGTGTTCCTCATGTTATAAGCGTAATTCTCCAACGAATTCTTTGCCTCCACCTTCTTCTTCACCTCCTTGTCTTCCACCTTGTACTTCTCTATGTCCTTCACCATCTTCTCAATGTCCTCCTTGCTCAACCTTCCCTTGTCGTTCGCAATTGTTATCTTGTTCTTCACTCCCACGGTCTTGTACTCCGCCGTCACTTTCAGAATCTCATTCGCGTCAATGTCGAACGTCACGTTTATTTGCGACACTCCTCTTGGCGCTGGCGAAATTTTGGTCAGCTCGAATTTTTCGAGAAGGTTGTTGTCCTCCGTCCTCGCGTATCCCCCTTCGTAGACTTGGATTAAAACTCCCAGTTGATTGTCTAAGTAGGTCGAGAAGATCTGCTCCTTCTTCGAAATTGTTGTGTTCCGAGGAATCAGTAGCGTCATGATTCCACTAGCGGTTTCGAGGCCTAGGCTGAGAGGAGTCACGACGAGCAAAAGGAGATCTTGGACCTTCTCGTTGCCTTCGCTGCTGAGAATCGTGGCCTGGATGGCGACGTCGTATGCAAAATCCTGCAAAAAGTTGCTGAATTTTGGGGATTCTCGTCGATCCGCCAACGAGGATGACCTCATCGACTTGGCTTTTGTTGATTTTTGCATCCCTCAAGCATTTCTCTACCGACTTCATACATTTCCTAAATAGGTCCATACATAATTCTTCGAATCTCGCCCTCGTGATTGTTGTGCAGAAATCTATTCCTTCATAGAGAGAATCAATCTCGATCGTCATCTGCGTCGTTGACAACAATGTTCTCTTCGCCCTCTCGCAGGCCGTTCTTAATCTCCTCAAATACCTGGCGTTTCCACTGATATCCTTCTTGTGCTTCCTTCAAAACTCTGCCACATAGTGATTCACCATTCGGTTGTCAAAATTCTCACCACTGAGATGAGTGTCGCTAGCGGTGGCCTTGACCTTAAAAATTCCCTCCTTGCTCGTTAGCAAAGAGACATCAAAAGTTTTGCCTCTAAGATCAAAGATCAGGACAGTCTGTTCTCCCTTTCATGATGCCTTCTTGTCGAGTCCGTATGCTATTGTCGTCGCTATTAGCTCTTTGATGATCCGCATCACATTAAGTCCAACGATCACTCCAGCGTCCTTCATCGTCTGCCTCTACGAGTCATTGAAGTAGGCCGGGACCGTGATCACAGCATTCTTAATCTGCTAGCCTAGAAATGCCTCCATGATTTCCCTCATTTTGGTCAAAACCATGTGTTGTAGAGATTGGCTGGCATTGTTGATATTACTAAAGGATGACATGGCATACGTGTATTGGCACAGGCTGTACAAGGTTGTTAGTTTTAGAAATCTATTTTGTATCAATTAGTTAGTTAGTTACAGAGTTAGTTGTGAGTGCAGAAGGAAATAGATAAAAAGGCTGTGTAATACCTATGTAATGTGTGTGGAAGTAAAAACTCATCAGAGGTTACTATACTCTGAAAGGAATAATGTCATTGTTCAACTGATCAATAGAATTCCTTATGCTTTCTCTAGAAATTGAATGTCTTTATTGTTCTTGTTCCAAGATTTCTATTTTTCAAAAGAATAAGTCTTAACAATCTGGTATCAGAGCTGAGGTTGGCCATCAAGCATGGGGCAAATTTCGTTTGACATTGAGAAGTTTTATGGAAAGAATGATTTTGCCCTCTGGAGATTGAATATGAGAGCACTTCTGGTTCAACAGAAAAAGGATGAAGCATTTGCCAAAGAGAAGAATCTTCCAGCCAACCTATCAAAGAAAGAAAAGAAAGATATACTCAACAAAGCCCATAGCACCTTAATTCTCTACCTCGGCAACAAGGTACTAAGGGAGGTCTCAAAAAAGAAATTTGCAGCAACAATTTGGGCCAAACTCGAAAGTTTGTATATGACCAAATCCTTGGCGAACCGTTTGTTCCTAAAACAGAGGCTCTATAAATTCAAGATAGCTTCTGGGAGATCGATTGAAGATCATATCGATGATTTCAACAAGATCATTCTTGATCTTGAGAAAATCGATTTCAAGATTGAAGATGAAGACCAGGCGTTGCTACTGTTGAGGTCCCTGTCAGTTGAATATGAGACTTTATCAGATACGCTCATCTACAGCAGAGACACACTCACCTTGGAGGAAGTTCAATCAGCATTGTTTTCAAAGGAATTGAAGAAAAAGGTAGACGATAAAGAAGAAACCACGACAAAGGGACTCACAATTAGAGGAAGATCTAAGAAGAGGGAGATACGTCCAAACGACAAGTCAAAATCCAAGTCAAAGTTTTGCAGAAAATGCTTCTTTTGTCATAGAGAATTTCAAGAGGGATTGTCTTGAGAGAAAGAAGCATGGTGGAGACAAATTTTGAGATATGGTTAATGTTGATGTAGTCTTGGATGGGTGTGAAAGCTCTAATCTTCTGTGTATAACTGATGGAAAGACAACCTTTGTATGGGTTATGGATTCAGGTTACTCTTACCATATGTGTCCAAATAAGGGCTGGTTTCAAGATTACAGTGAGATCAATGGTGGACAGGTTTTACTTGGTAATAACCAATCTTGCAAGATTATGTGTATTGGGACGATTAAACTTAAACTAGCAGATGGAACTTATAGAAGTTTGTGTGAGGTAAGGCATGTTCTAGTCTTGAAGAGAAATTTAATTTCTCTTGAGATGCTTGATTCACAAAGGCATGTCTTCAAGGCAGAAAAAAGGGTGATTAAAGTGGTTAAGGGGTCCTTAGTTCTAATGAAAGGAACTCTTAAGAATAGGATCTACATTTTGCAAAGGAATCATGGACTATGTCCATTCAGACTTGTAGGGGGCATCAAGAATACCATCTCACTTAGGTGCAAGATATTTCCTATCTACTAGTGATGACTATTCTAGGAAGCTATGGGTTTATATTTTGAAGAACAAGAATCATGCACTAAGGCACTTTAAGGAGTGGAAAGTGCTAATGGAAACTCAAATGGGAAGAAAGTTAAAGAAGTTAAGAACCAACAATGGGTTTGAGTACTGCAAAGATGATTTTGACCAGTTTTGTAAGGAAACGGGAGTTGCTAGGCATCATACATTAAGAAAGACTCCTCAACAAATTGGCCTTGCAGAGAGAACAAACAAGACTATTTTGGAGAGGCTGAAGTTGTGATGACAGCAACATACTTAATCAACATAAGTCCATCAGTAGCAATTGACCTTAAAACACCAGAAGAAATGTGGTATGGCCATCCACCTAACTTGAGCAATCTCAAAGTATTTGGTTGTGTGGCGTTTGCACATGTCAATCAAGGCAAGCTGGAGCCAAGGGCCATAAGGTGTATGTTTTTGGGCTACCTTGAAGGAGTGAATTGGTTTAGACTTTGGACTGTTCAAAAGAATTGTCCTAAAGTTATAATAAGCAATGATGTTATCTTCAAAGAAGATGAGATGTTTTATAGAAGCCAAGACAGCAGATCTAAGGTCAATGAAGATCATGAATTACTAATGGAGGAAAAAGAAAGATTACAAGTTGAGGTGGAGACTTTCCAATCAAAAGATGTTACTAATGATCAACAGTCAGAATATGATCAATCATAGGAACAGCTTGAAGAAACAGGAGGCTCTCTTGAGGATTATTTTTTGGCCAGGATAGGAAGAGAAGACAAGTCAAAGCACTAGAAAGGTTCGGGTATGCCGATCTTATTTCATTTGCCTTAATTTCAGCTTCTCAAATAGAAGTGAATGAACCTCGGACTTATGTTGAGGCTATTAGTAGTGAACACTCTAATAAGTGGAAGGCAACAATGGTGGATGAATTAAGATCCTTACAAAAGAACAAAACATGGGAATTGGTTATAAGGCCTAACAAACAAAAGGTTGTAGGTTGTAAACGGGTGTATAAGTTTAAGGAGGGAATTCCAAGTGTGCAAGAGGCACGGTTTAAAGCCAGGCTAATTGCAAAGGGATTTTCCCAACATGAAGGAATGGATTATAATGAGTTATTCTCACCAGTGGTTAAACATAGCTCAATAAGGATGATGTTGTCATTGGTGGCTCATGGAGACCTAGAGCTGGAACAGCTTGATGTCAAACCGCATTTCTTCATAGAGAGCCTGAAGAATCTATTTACATGTCACAGCCAGAGGGGTTTGTTGAAAAGGGCAAAGAGGACCATGTTTGTCTTTTGAAAAGGTCCTTGTATGGACTAAAACAGTCTCCCCGACAGTGGTATAAGCATTTTTGATTCTTTTATGATTCAAAATGGCTTTATGAGATGTGAATATGACAACTGTGTTTACTGTAAGTCAGTAGCAGGTGGACATAGGATTTACTTACTGTTGCATGTTGATGATATGCTTTTAGCATGTAAAGATAGAACTGAGATTGAGACTACTAAGCAACTGTTGAAGAGTGAGTTTGAAATAAAGGAAATGGGAGCAGTAAGGAGGATACTGGGCATGATAATTATCAGAGATAGACAAAAATGAACTTTGTTCTCATCTCAAAGGAGCTATCTTGCAAAGGTGTTAAAAAGGTTTAATATGGATCAATGCAAGACAGTGTCAACTCTGTTGGGTATGCATTTCAAACTCTCACTGGCTAACTCACCCAAAAACGTGCAGGAAGCAATCTCGATGTCAAAGATCCCCTATTCTAGTGTTGTTGGCAGCCTTATGTATGCCATGGATATAGCTTTTGCTGTAAATGTTGTTAGCAGGTTCATGGGGAATCTGGGGAAGTTACATTGGGAGGTTGTCAAGTAGGTGTTCAGGTATCTCAAGGGCTCAATAGGTGTAGGTTTGCTTTATGAGAAGCATAGTAGTCATAATGGTTTAATCTCTGGTTTTGTTGATTCAGACTATGCGGGATGCATTGACAATAAGAGATCTCTTACAGGATATGTCTTTAAGTTCTGCGAGAATGTTGTAAGCTGGAAGGCAACACTGCAGCATGTGGTGGCTCTCTTAACAACAGAAGCTATGAAAGAGGCTATTTGGATGCAGGGATTAGCAACCAGGTTTGGCTTTCAGCGTGCAACAGCTGAAGTTTACTGTGATAGCCAAAGAGCTATTCACTTGGCTAAAAATCAGACTTACCATGAGAGAACTAAGCATATTGATGTAAGACTCTATTTGGGAAGCAATATCCTGTGGAAAGGTAAACTTGAAGAAAGTCTCAATAATCTAAGAACCCTGCAGATATGGTGACTAAAGCTTTACCCTTGGTTAAATTTAAACACTGTTTAAATTTGCTAATTGTAAAGGTTGCTGGTCTACAAGTTTACTAGTGATAGTCTGCAATGAGGCAAAGATAACAATGCAGCCAGGTGGAGAATTGTTGTAAAGATTGGATAGGTGTATTGCACAGGCTGCACAAGATTGTTAGTTTTAAAAATCTATTTTGTATCAATTAGTTAGTTAGTTACAGAGTTAGTTGTGAATGCATGGGGAAATAGATAAAAAGGTGTAATAGGGTTAGTTGTGAGTGCAGAGGGAAATAGAAAAAAAGGCTGGGTAATGGAGTTAGTAGGCTGTGTAATAGAGTTGGGAGTGCAGAGAAAAATAGATAAAAAGGCTGTGTAATACCTGTGTAATGTGTGTGAAAATAAAAACTCCTTAGAAATTACTATACTATGAGAGGAATAATGTCATTGTTCAACCGATCAATAGAATTCCTTACGCCCAGAAATTGAGTGTCTTTGTTGTTCTTGTTCCAAGATTTATATTTTCCAGAAGAATAACTCTTAACAACATGGAAGAAATCTCCTCCGGCGAGAACTGCTTCTCTTCGCCCTTGTATCTAACGACAATCATCGGCGGCCTCCGATGACCATGAAAGGCAAGAGCTTCATGTTCGCCTGTACGGATGGATCGGAGAATCGCCTGCCGATAAGGAGCTTCGCGTCGAAGACGGTGTTCTCAGGGTTCATCGCGACCTGGTTCTTCGCGGGGTCGCCTACCAGCCGCTCGGTGTCGGTGAACGCCAAGTACGACAGCGCTGTTCGGTTACCCTGGTCGTTTGGGATGATCTCGACGCTGTCGTTTAGCCACACGCCGACACAGCTGTACGTCGTCCCCAAATCGATTCCTATGGCTTCCTCCGTCTTGGTTGCCATTGAAGCGTTTTAGAAAAGCTCGAAAATATACAGCAGTAGGAAGCGTAAGATACAGCGGGATTTTTTTTTTTCTTGTCGATATTTTAGAATTCACTTTGGTTTAAGCAAGAGCAAATTGAGATTCTTTTATACACAAACTGTAGAGAAAGTTCGGGATAATTTGAGGAAAATCTGAGAAAAGGTGAGAAAGAGGAGGAAAATATCGGAGTGTTCTTGAAAAGCTTTTTTTTATTTTTTGGATCTAGAATATTAAATTACTAAAGTAGGCCTAGATTATTAGAGAATTACTTGCGTGGAAGTGCCATTTGAAAGAATTTTGGTGGGTAAAGGGAGGGCTAGTTTGGGGAAATGAAAGCGGTGGGAGTTTTGGCGGTCGTCGTGGGGAAGATTTGGGGGGGTTTGGAGAGAGTGATGAGGTGGCAGATGATTTGAATGGTTTGTTACACGTGTCCTTTTGTGGTAAAAAAAAGTCTTGACACGTGTAGTAATGTGAAGGGATGGGTGACTGGACATCTTAACTTTGTTGCTAGATTATTATATGTAATCTATTTCTCTATATATGCATCAAATGTAACAGCATGTGAAAGCATAGACTGGAAGAAAAAGAAGAGAGAGGGCTATATTAGTACATCAAGAAGAGAATTAAATTAATGGAATTAGTTGGGTAGTGATTTTATTCATGCTCTGAGTGATAAGTGATTGGTGATTGTATGAATCAACAGAGTATAAGACGCGTTGATAAGATTAATGATTGTAAGTCTGTGCATGTATTTAAGCAGAATCAGATTATTACTAGCATGAAGCCATTGAGGATGAGATGCAAAGAGCCAGAAACATAGTTGGAAATTGGCTTTTGCCCTCTTGATTGTCTTTTATAGCCATTGGATTAGATTAAATATCATATTTTTTGTACGTATTAGCTTAGGTAAATCATTGACTGATATATACATACACACATATTTATATATAATTTTATCATAGCATGCATGCATAGGAGAAAAAAATTAGACGTGAAGTCACACTTGTGTTTCTGTATGGTTGAACTTATGTGCAAGAAAATATCCTGTTACGATGATGTTCATCTAACTAAAAAGTCTATTTTCCATATGGACTGTTTTAGGGCCAGCAATTTCGGACACGCATGATGACACGATACGAAAACGACACGAGATAAACGGATTTAGACCGCATGTTTATTAATTGTGCCATAAATAGGTTAGCACAAATAACACGAAAATAAACGGGCTGAATTCGTGCTAACACGCTAAACACGCCTTAACACGTTTAACTAAACAAGCCGTAAACGTGTTGACACAGCATGACACGACCCGTCCATTTATAACACATTTAAACTTGAAAATAAAAATATTTGAAATATTTATAGTATGTTAGTATTAATTAGATATTGTGTTTTTGTTAATTTTCTTTATTAGCTTTTTTTAAGAAAAAATAGAATTTTTTTTTAATTTTCTTTAATTTTTTTTAAATTTTTAGTTAATTAGGTCATAAACGTATCATATGCGTGTTGTTATCGTGTCAACTCGTCACGACACGTTTAATAATTATGTTAATCGTGTCATGCCATGTTACTCGTGCTGTAGGCGTGTCGTGTTCGTGTTTGTATTTTTGACACGTTTATTAATCGTGTTGTGTTCGTATTTGGACTAAACGTGTCGTGCTGTAAACGTGCCAACATGAATACGGCACGAACATGATTATTGCCACCTCTAGACTGATCCCTACGTCGTATCAACATTGAATTATTAAGTTGAAGTGGTCATGGAAAGATGGGAATTGTGGATCATGCCACAGGCCTTCCCAATTCTTTGAATCCCATCTGCTCCAAGTTGAGTAGAAATTGAGTGAGAAACATGGACTAGTTCTTCCAGGTTGCTTTCTATGCCTCAAAATTTCAACCAATCACGTTGACGTTACGCAAAGCAAATATTTGAATTTGAAAAGAAAAAGAGTCCCAGGATAAACATGACATACTTCTTAATGGTAAATAAACACTATGAAGGGAAAAAATAGTTCTCTTCCTTCCCTTTCTTATGGCATCTCATGACAACGTCTTAAACAGAGCATACTTCTTAATGGTAGCCCTAGTTCTCTTTCTTTCTATAAATTATGATATTGGTTTCAATTTAGATCCTCGGTTTTCCTCATATGTACTCAGTATTTGCTCCTATTTAATTAGTGCGTTTAAGAGACTGGGGAGATTAATGTCAGGAAACAGAATAAGCTGCTCCATTTTACTGAGGTGTATATATTATCTATGTTACGACACCAACTTTAATATTAAATTGTTTTTATCAAGTGACGTGGCATGTAAGTTGATATTGAAAGTTTATCATGTCAATTGATAATAACTAAGAGAATGCATTTACCAATAAAAAAAAATGACAGAAAAGTTGGGATTATAATTTTCCGACCCTGAATAGAAGCCTATACCTGATGCTGTGTTTTCTACCGTTATGACTCTATGTAGTGTTTTGTATGGACCGGGGATCATACAGCAAAGCAGGAGAAGAACGAAAATGAGTATTAATACAGCAACGCTTAAACGTTAAAAGGCATTTCTTTTTCTCTATTCTTTCCCTAGACATTATTTCTAAGAATTGGTCGTACATGGGTTTGAAATGCTGCTTTTCTAGTATTAGGTTTGGATTTTCTCAAAAAAATAAAAAGAGAGAAAATGAACAAGTGAATAGATACGTATGCGTAAGGTAAATGAAATGGATATTTAACTGACAAGATAACTGGCTCTTTTATTAGTTATCATAATTTCAGCTCCCAAAGTTTTCTTGTCTAATAGGTAGGTATGTTACTATTATTATTAGAAAAGTGGTATTCTTCTCCCAACTTTGGGCATAATATTATTATCACGTAAACTTAATAAGCTTTACCACGTGATGTCGTTTTGTTGGGTTACTGTCGTCTCTTCTGCTGATGTCAATTTGCTAGGTGATACGTTTTGTTGAGCCACTGTCCTTTCTTCTGTTGAGATGTCATTTTTCCGGTTGGCGTCTTTCATTATTTTTGTTGAAAGAATACCATCTACACGGCGCCATCAGGGAAAAGATAACAGAATTTGAACATGAATTTATGCTAATTTGATCAATCATTGCTATGAAGAGTAGCTAGAGTACAACGCCGCATGGCAAACTCTCTTGAAGGCCCAAAACATACCCATTTGAGGGCATCTATGATTGCTGATTTGCATAACCAACCTTCAACTCATAGAAGTAATAAGCGTTTACTTTGATGGTGTCAGGCATTATCAGCAACTTTTGCTGATAATGTCGGAGGCATATTTGGCAATTTCTTTTTCATGGGAGAGTCGAAGCCGCTCCAAGATGGGTAACAACTCTGATGATCGAAGGATCTGTCTGCACGGAGAATGTGCACACATCTTTGCCAATGAAAAGAGAGCTACCTTTAGAGGAGACTCATTTTGGGCACCTGAAATTGGATTCAAGGGTACTGCTGAACACTCAGCCACCAACTCTAGTATAGCCTGCAACACAAGCAAAACAATGGTTACTGTTGGTTTTGCCAACTCTTTATTTTTTTTCAAGTCAATAAAAGATTGGAAAGTAAAGCATTTTTATATTCTAAACACTTTCTCTTACGTGTAGACCTCAACACGTGAATTTTATTATAAGCCAAAATATTTGTCATGTGCAATTATTAGGTGGAAAAATATTGGGTCTCATATTCGAACGGCTATTTTCTCTTGGACCATCGCGTAGAATTTTACAGGGAAGAAAAAGAAAATCGTGTTTTTAAAAATGAAAAAAGAGGGTAAAGTGAAGATTCAGTTCTTCACTCAAAAAGTGGTGGCTGCAAGTTTATCTTACACGAGTACACAAAATGGGCGTGCGCGTATAATTTAACATCTTGACAAACCTGCATGGCTCCTTTAGATATAATCTCTTCACAAAGCTTGTCGGAGTGGCGTACAAGGTTACCTAATGCACCTGCAGCATTAGCTTTAGTTTTGTCGTCTTCTCCTTTTAGCAGCAGATTTACAAGGTAAGGTATGGATCTCCTGAGTTCTTCATACATCGTGTCATCATGGTAAGCGGCATTCCCTATCTGCAGAGACAGAAAGAGCAGTATGCTTAAAATGCAATCACTGGATTAAGAGGGGAGAAAAAATCTCGAACCTGAATAGGACAGCAACAACACTTACAGCAAAGCATGCAAATTTCCGCGTGCGTTTGTCTGGATCAGAGCAGCGATCGATAAGTAGGCTAATGATTTGCAACCTTGCCTGGAATATTGCTTTCAGTTATAAGAAGATTTGCAACTACTTCACCCTTAGGTTGTGTTTTGTAACAGAGAGAGAGAAAGAGAGAGAGTTACGTATTTGGTTTGGACCAAGCAAGGTCTCAGTCCCTTTTATAGTGTAACATGAAAAAAAAAGGGCACCAATGCACATGTATGCTTGTACTTTTCCTGAATAATCTTTACCAGATTGTTTTTTACTACTTCCTCTCAAAATAACCTCAAGGATTGATTCTCTGGTTCTTTTTCTAAGCGGGAAAGAAAAAAAAAAAAAAAAAAAAAAAACTTGAAGTGGTCCAAGTTTTTGGTACTTACGAGAAACTCATAGAAGTAGGAGCTATGCCGGCACATATTGCCGAGAGCAGTGCACGCTTTAGATCGTACATTGGGGTCATCATGAGTGAGAAATTCCTTCAAGTACTCCAACACGGAAGCCCTGTCTATGTACTCATAAAATCCCTGAACATCACAAATATCTGAACTCAGTGATTCGTTTTGGGCCAAGATATGGAACCAAGAATAAAAACGTACAATATTCTGTACATACGTGCGATGAGGAAAAGTTGTTTGCAACTAAAATTAGTTTGGGCGTTTCCTAGGGGCTTAAATGACAACATCAAATCTACCTTTTATTTTTTGGGAATTTTGCAGTTCCAACAAAGTCCATTCCCATGAAACGAGGAAAGCTTAGACCAAATTCTTCTCCGAAAAAATTCAGGAATTGCCTTTAGCTATGATTATTATGATGGAACTGCAAAAGTCTCGAAGCAATCTTCTTTGGTTCTAGTGGATTTCTGTTATGGTTCTGTACCTTGCTTTTTAATCATCAAAGCTTATTTCTTTCTTATTAAGAACAAAATGTATAAAGAAGACAGTATTGTATGCAGCAACAGGTATGCAACATAAAATATATATATGTGTGTGTGTGTGTGTGTGTGTGTATGTATGTATATCTAACCTTATGCATGCGCGCTAAATCTGAAATAATCATAAGAGCATCTAGTGTGACTTCTATCGGGCATGAAGAATCCAGTAATCTTCTCCACCTATTCGGATCCAACAAGCCTTTTTTGACAAGTTGGGCAGCCAGAAGTGGCTGGCGTATCATTTTGGCGAGAAATGCAACTGGCCTTCCCAAATCTTTCAACTCCATGTGCTCCAAACATCGGAGAATGATTGCAGGCAGTCCAACCTGGAAAGTTGAGAACAAATTGAGTAAGAAACATGGGACTATTTCTTCCAGGTTGCTCCTTATGCCTCCAAAATTCAAGCAATCACGTCACTCAAAGTATTTTTTTTTTTTTTTTGGGTCTCCAAACCATTAAAAAGAACGTAGTCCAAGGTAAACATGACATCCCATTTCAGGACAGACTTCGTCACGGTAACTAAACACTAAAAAGGGGAATTAATACTTATCTTACTTTATTATCATTTTCCTTCCCTCTCCAAAAAACCCTTCCCTTTCCCATGGCATTTTATAACGCTGTGATCCGAACAATTAGGAATGCTCGCAGATAATTACAAATTTGTCATAGCTAAAAACAAAAGGGATAGAGACTCAAACCTCCAAAAGGATTTTAGTATACTTCCCCAAGTCTTCCTCAATTACTTTCGCCATATCCTTGTCTTCCATGCATACTCTCCCACCGGGTGAACCCATATTGAGAAGGAAACCACTATTTACAGAAGCAGTAGCCGCTGGCAAGCCTGGACCATTCTGTACGGCAACAAAAGGAAATGCTAACAAATCAATCACTGTATTTACTATATCTCTGACGCCATCCTTGCCTCCACCAGGCCCAACCCAGCACAAAACAAGTTTGAGGTGCACATCACTCAGTAAGTTAGAAATGATCTTGATGCGTTCAGTCCTCATAATCTGACGAAAGTTGATGGATCCCCCTGGAAGACAATGACATATTGATGAAACACTCCATTTTACTCCTGTTGGGGACAGCCCAACTTCATCATTTATGCTCTCATTGCCTTGAGGAGATGCTTTTGAAGGGTTAGCTAACAAATTAATAAGAAGCATAGGTATACCACTTGCACACAGCTCTTGAACAGCTAATGGTCCTCCCCACCTCAGTCTGCATTCTAACAAACCAACACATCCATCCTTACGGCCATGCCAATTTGTGAGAGCACCAGTTGCAGGATGATTGCCCACTTCGTTTTCATTGCCTGATGAAATTTTAAGGCAGTCACAAAGTGTGGCAGTTCGAGGAATCAAAGGCACTCCTATTTCAGAGACAGAGGATTCGACAGAGGCCCCAGTTTCAAGGGATATAATGGAAGCAAGAGCCAACATGGCTGACTCACTACAACGTTGAAGGGAAGTTTTTGTTTTGTCATCAGAAGAAAAATAGTGGGCAAGGACAGCAAGTCGAGAAACCTGCTTCTTTTGGGAGGTTGTGAGCATAAATAATGCTGAGTTTCTTCCTGTTGCCATTAAGCACTGTGCAACTGACGCAACAAGGAGGCAAGAATGTAGAACCAACATGGTGGGATTAGAAAATTTACTCTTCAGGTTACTTGTTTCATCTGTTTGTGTATCTTTACTGAAGGATGAAGCAAAAAAAGATAATATTGAGAATATCTCTGAAATAATGGTTCCATCCCCTCCGCCACTGACAACGGTAGTTACAGGAAGGGAACTGGGAAGGCCACATAAAACACCTGAAACAATTGCATTATGTAGACAGCACCTCAGCAAGACCTAAGAGACAAAACTGAAATTTCATCATCTTTTATGTTAAATTAAGAAAGCTTGATGTAAACAATAGTAATAAGAAGATAAAAAGTAATTCTTTAAATGCCTTCTGATTCTAACTGAACTTCAATTGAAGAAACCACTAAGTTGAATGTTTGCATTTGGATATAACGTGAGCTAAAGAAGTTTCATATAATTAGGATGAGAATGAGGACCTGAATACCAGCACATAATGACGCCTCAAGACGTTGATGAAGGCAATAGTAAAGAGCAACTTGTACTGCCTTTGATCTGAGGAATGCCTTTGTCACTGCATCCACAACTTTTGCTGATTCTGTGTTAACTAGTGAACCTCTACCTTGATTGCTAATGTCGAGTCGGAGCAAAGAAGGACTTTGTAGAGCACTTAAGGGAAATTGATAGACATTTTCTTTCATACAAAGAGTTTCTGATGCATGTATCAACGACCAAATAGCTTGAAATGATTCACAGGCAGCATGCAGCTTATCTGAAGAACCCAAGAGGAGACTGGACCCCGAAGTAACTAAGCAGAGACACAAGTGGTCCACCAAACTAGATCTTTTAGCATGATCCAAAATGCATCTGAGCATCTCATTAAGGGTAGAGATGACCTCTGAATCTGAACCTGAAGAACATGCTTTTAGAGCCTGGGTGACTGAAGCTAACATGACAGTAATGCAAGCGGTAGTCTCGTACAAAACTTTGCCAGATATATCTTCACTGCAACCAACAACCTACACATATTCAACAAGATAAAATAACTTTACGGACCTTATATTTTTATCTGGCTATTAGTATTCAAATGGTGGCACAAAACAGATATGACCTGAGAAAAAATTTCGGTTAATGAAACCCAGTGTCTTAAGTACGAGCTTGTGATGCTGCTTCCTCTATCGTGCACCAAAACTTTGATGATCGAAAAACTCTACAAAAGAAATCAGAGTTGCATCAAACGCTAATAATCATCAAACAGGAAAATATATTGGAGATTGGTTGGGCATTTACATTCTAAAACTTTCAAGATATTCTGGTTAAATCACAATGGCTAACTTAACAAAATTTCAGAAGGAATGCTATTGGAAGAAAAAGAACTAGAAGGGCATATAGGATTATAATTTTCTAAATAAAGCAGCAATACCTTTGCAATTAAGTCACTAAGTTCAGATGAATTGAAGCCAACAACATGTGCCGTGAAAACAAGAAGTTCGTGTGTTACTTCATCAATCAATCCACTGGACTTCATGGCGCCAGCTGCAACTAAGTTTGAAAGAATTCTTAGTGACTGGTATGACATAAGAACTTCTTGATCCCTGGACAAATTTGCAAACAATTAAGTCTCTATTAATTTGTTTATAATGCTTTGGCATAAGTTCAATAGTAAGGCATCCGACTAAATTTACCTGCAAGGATTTTGAGATCCTTTGGACCATCTTTTTAATGGTCGCAAAACCTGTGCTAAAGCTTCATTATCTTGACCTATCGTCCGTGCCCCTCTGACTGTACGGGAGTTATTTTCCAATATATCCAACGTCTGGCAACCTGAAACAAGATACAGTTAAGTTTACCACATTTTACCAGTATCATAAAATGAATTATATTAAGGCGATAATGGAAGTTTCAAAGATTTATCAAAATCAAGCCTTTGCATTTGTGCAGCCACACATCCTGCACACATCCTTCATACACTCATAACACGTGCAACAGCAAATGGGAAATGATTTCAGCACCAAAGTAAATCGACCTATCTGCTTTTTTTAAATAAACAGAGACAAAATTTTCATTAATGTAAAAAGAATTATGTACAGGTAAAAGCAGAGGAAGAGAATCTATCTGCTTATTTTGATCTTCAAGTGTAAATGGTTAGAAAAAGATCAAAACTAGGAGGGAATTATATGATATTAAAACGAATTCCAGAAAAAGCAGTAGAGAACTACTAAGGGGACGTAGTTCAACCCACAAAATTATGGTTCAAACAAACTTTACTATAGTGTTTTCTTTCACCAAATTTAAATTTCAAACTAACTTAGCTCAACTCTTGGTTTGAACTACGTTCCCAAACACCATACAAGTATGACAAGCATGACTAGAAAACTAATCAAGGACCTAAAACTCACATCTATTGGATTTCAAAATTTAATATAAAAGTGTTGAAAATAGACGAAAATAAGCAGTGAAAACGAAGAGCAAAGAACACAGATTTACATAGAAAACCCTAGATGGGAAAAAACCACGGTAAAGGAGAAGCAAATCTACTATATCTTGAAAATTAGTACAAAAAAAAAAGTCGAAATTATACGTATATATAACAACATAACCCTAATACAACAAGTCCGTCAGTACCGCAAGGGCGAAGCCCGATCTCTGATCTACCACCACAGATCTCAAAAAAATTTCTACAATTATAATTTCACCACAAACGACGTACCGTGAACTTTTTGGGCTGGAACAAATAAAATTCGGGTCACCATACTCTAACAAGAAGTTTGAAAAGAACCTCGAGATAACTATGTACTTTATATGTGGCAATTGCCAGCATTCCAGTTCTTATGGTTGTAGTGTGAATTTAGTTAGACTCATTTTTAACACGATTCTAACATTGAACATTTTTGTTTTAGCACTGATGAAATTCTTTTAAATTTTTTTTTTTATTTTCTGTTTTAGATTAAAAAAATTAACTTTGTTTAACAGCGAGTCAAATGCAAGATGTGGTAACATCTGTCAAACTTTGGGACCCATTTGACACTTGATTAAAACGTAGAATTTGCAACGTTCAGAAACTAAAATGAGCTAAATTAATGTACTAAGGTTGAAAGATATTCCTATATTATCAAATTAGCTAGAAAGTCTAGTACGAACAGGTTACAAAACATTAAAGGCATCGGAAATCAAGAAGCAGATAACCTGCCCTTTCTTTCCTTTTCTTGTTTTGTCAAATAGAAAAATTAAATACCTGACTGTTTAACATTGTTAGGACTTGCAAATCCTGGGAACTCTTGCAGTGAAGAAACGCCTATGTTGGAGTCAGGAACATCTAGGTGAGCATCTTTTTCTATGGACTGCCCATTACCGTTCTCTGAAGAATTGGGAGAGTTTTTGGTACCTTTGACATAAGTGAAACCATAATTATTTGATAAAGAACTATAATCTGACGTGAATAGAAGACATAAAACCAGGACTAGAATAGCCAAACCTGCTGATATGTGACTTGCATTCCCTTCTTCATTGCACGGTGTATAACACCTTCCAGCAGTCGAAGTACACAATTCCTGGAAAAAAGGTTAAAGAAGAAAGGGTGACCATTCTCATAATATCGCTGATCCTCTAGAAGGTTTTATTTTAGTTTATAAATTTGGAAATGCAGATATTAAGAAATAGAGTTACCCTGGCCTCCGATTCCTCTGACATTTCCTTGATGAAAGGGTGTTCAAGAAGAGCAGGCCATGTCAATCGATTTTGCGGGACCTATTAGTCATTTACACAAAGGCCGAATGAGATAGTATAAAGTGAAAATTGAAACTGTCATCAGAGGCGTTGACTATAACCATATAGAGACCTTATCAAGCAATCCCTTCAGAAAACTTCTAAAATTTGGACTCATGTTTTCTGGATATTTGACTGGATCCTGGAGCATTTGCATTGAAAATTAGCTTGTACTTAAATTGACAATAGTCACGTAGAATATGACTGAATTCACCTTAACAATGTGCCTGATGAGTGCATATACAGAATTTGTATAAAATGGAGGCTGGCCAACAAATAATTCATACCTGTTGTGATAACGAAAAACTAGTTTGAACGAATATAGAGGATGAACGAATGGGCCAAAATGCGAAAAGTAAAGTACAAGAATCTCTTTCGGTACATAACTATTACCAGAAAACTATTCGAATAAAATATCAAAGAAATATTTTGACTATAATAATAAAGAAATGGAAATATTGCATACAATATAACTCCGAGAGACCATAAATCTGCAGTGTGGTTGTAGGGTTGTTCTCGTACCAGTTCTGGAGCCATGTAAAGAGGAGTGCCTAAGAAAGAGATCACAAGAAAGAGATAAAAATGATAGTACAACTAAAAGAACAACATCTATGTTAAGTCTATAATGCACCGATACAAAGATAAGAAAACAAAATCATAAAGCCAACCTTTTATGGATCGCAAAACAACAGTATTCATGGACATTGCACGAGCAAACCCAAAATCACAGAGCTGTAGCCAATAGGAAAAGTGACAAGTTATTTGATAGCAGGACTGAGATTAATGAAATCAATAACGCAATTATTAAAACAAAAAAAAACAAAAACAAAAACCAAACAAACAAACATGCATATTTATCATCTGAACCATCACCTTAACAATAGACCCTTTGCTAATTAGAATATTCTGAGGCTTCATGTCACGATGGATGATACGGTTGGAATGCAAGTAATGCAATGCTCTCACCTGTAAAATTCAACGGGATGGTAAGGTCTGATATCCATAGTTAATGCAAAGTAGCCCAGCTTCTCCTTATTAATAATTTAGATAAGATGAGACCAGTATTCCTAATGAAGAATTACCAACTGCTTTGCAATTGCTTGAACTTGTTCTTCAGGTAGGCACTTGTCATCCTCTAGAATCTCAAATAGCTCACCCTGCCAAGTGTGTATCAAGAAAAGTCACGAGCTAGTTACTTATCCATATGTGTCTGCAACAGCCTCCAAAATGGCACACAATCTACATAAATTTGCAGCCTGGATGTACTGGTATAAAGAGAACGAAGAACTAGTTACTCCTTACTTGAGCGAATTCAGTAACAACACAGAACTCTTGAGGGCTTTCGAAGGAATCAAGCATTTGAATGATATTTTCATGCTTCAGCTTTCTTAGAATCTGTGACGTTCAAAAGCAGGCAAACATCAGGTGACTTAAAAACCAATTCAAATATAAATAAGAGCATAAATTTTCAATTGGAAAATGCAACTTTCTTTAAATAGTTCACTAACTAAAAAATGACAATTCACTTGCCATATCACTTGGTACAAATATATGGTAGCTTATTTAGGGTCCATATCATTATCCCAAATAAAATTAAGAAACTGCTCTGCATATTGATATCTCTACCAGAGAAAGTAAGTACATCACCTCTATTTCTTGTCTCAGATTCGATATATCCTTCTCACTTTTCCCATGCTTCATAATGAATTTCATTGCGACAGTCTGAAAAGCAGTGGCAAAATATTTCAACTCCAACAAAGAAATAAATAAATGAATAAAGCCAATGGAGATAGTTTATGGACTTTGAAAACTCAAAATGGAAGGATATACCTGACCCGTGTACTTTCGCCTTCCCTTGTATACCTTTCCAAATGATCCTTCGCCTACCAATTCAATCACATGATAATTCTCCACACCCATCTTTTGACTAGAAGAATATTTCTCAACCAATTTCTAATCCTGTATATCAAATTACTTCAATGAGTCAACAGTCATCGTTGTTCTCAGAGTACGGCTCCCTTTCAGATTGCTCTGCTTTTGAAAGAATCACAATTTTTACTTTTGGCAAAGTAAATGAAAACAGAGGCAAAAAGTTAAAGCTAAGTGGCTAACTTCTCAAAATTACTGTAAAAGTGCATATCTGCGGTAGTCCCTAAGCCTAAAAATCATGATAAGAGAGTAATTGCGATATTAGGTTACAGAAAAAGTATTAATTTTGTTCATTTACTTATCTAGATCCCTTTAAGTTAGTTTCAAAAATGCTAATTAACCATTCCTAAATTGTTCAAAATCGAATATCTACCTAATTAGAGTTTGCATCAGTTTTCTGCCTAAACTGATTGCTTCGAATTCTTAAAGAAACCTGGATTTTAGACAACGTTTGTCGATCTTATGCAGAAAGAAGCTAAATCCAGCAAATAAGTGAACAAAATCGCATAGAATCCGAAATGAGGGAGGTAGAAAACGAGCTTATTCAGTAACACTTAATTCATCGAAAATCTGGATCGCACTTTGATCGGAAACTAAGTCGAATATATACACCAATAAAATAACTGAAAATTTTCACTATCAATCCAAAGTTGTAGCCGGTGAAAGTTGTGTTTGAAAAGCGAGAAAATGAAATTGACGAAATAAGAAAGATACCTCTAAGCGTTTTCCTTTCCCAAAAAAGGCCAGAGACAGAATCAAAGATCTAGATCGTACATTTAGTAGAAACTTAGTCAGCAAATTCACCCCCAGCAAAAATTAACGGCTGGAAAGTTGTGTTTGGAAGGTGAGAAAACGTAGGAAACGAGAAAAAAAAATGACTCCTCAAAAAGCAATAGACAAACGCTATAATTGACAAAATAAGTAATGTGCGAGAATTAAGAGAATATAACGGAAGAAAGTGTGAAAGCCGAAGAAGAGAGAGATGTGAAATGTGGAATTTTCAGGCTTTTCCCGCCTATATTTTTCAATTTTACAATTTTTTTTTAATTGACGAATTTGCTTTTTATGTTTTTTCTATTTTCTTTTTGTCGCATTAGAAGAATATTCTTTTTAATGTGTTTTACCCCAAAGTAATTGTGGGTCACCCAATATACCGTCCATCAAATGAAATAAAATAAAATAAAGAAGCACAGATTGCTTTTCATTTGTTTTTTATGTCGTTTTATTGGTGTTGTAGTCGTTTCCTTATTTTATGTGTGCACTAGCCGCAACGCGCGGGAAATATGAAAAATCCAGACATAAACTCAGAGGGAGATAATAAAAGCGCTAAAAAAGATTAAAGTGAGAAATATTAGACACATTCCAAATTTAAATGAGATTAAAATCTTCACGGTAATATTTGGACAAATTATATAGAACTTGACATGTCAAAAACATATAATTATCATCGCCATATAAGAAATGTAATCAAATGTAAAATACATTAAATGTTTATATAGCCATGAAAGAAAGAAATAAGCATATAATCAATACTAAAAAAAGTAATCTAAACTTGATTAACACTTATTTTGAACTATGACAAAATACTAAACTCATAAAAATAGATCAACAGCAAGTACATGTACATATTATTTATTCATAAAAAGCAAAATAGATAGCAAAATACTATAACAAGATTCAATACAGATTGATAATATTTATTAACATAAGTACATAATCATGTATCAACAAAGAATTCAAAAAAATAGGAGACATGTTACTCAAAAGCAGACAATAATAAATAACAGAGGAATTTATTGTCAGAGGACATAGTTATTAATGCAATTTGCCATCATAAATGAACATGAAAGAAGTTATACAAAAAAAACATTAATAATACTTGGAACTGACTCAAAACTTGTCTAAACAACAAAGTACCAACTACACAAATGTCAACAAAGAAGGCTTAATGAAGATAGTGAAGAAGACATGATACTAAATAAACTATGGTAAAGAGTAAATGAACTGAGAGGAAACGAAACATAGAAAAGAAAGCATATACAGAAGCAAATAATATGAAACAGCAATATTTATAGGGCCAAAAAAAAAAAAGAAACAGAATTAAAGAACATCAGAGGAGTAATAATAAGACACGTGGGCATTCCAGATAAACAATTCTGTACACCAAAAAAATCAACATATATTTATTAATTTCTAAAAGGTAGACATTAAAATAAAAAGAAAAAGATAAAAGTAAATAATAAAGGCATATATCTTCCATTTTTTTCCAATAAAATAACACAGAATAACAAATAAACAAACCTGAATCTACTATAACAAAATGTTCAAATTATTTTGCCTTATTTTTTTCGTAATGCATGCAAAATCAGCAACTCATTAAATACTTGTTTATTTCTTTTGACCAAATGCATAAAAATTGCAATATCATAAACTTAATAAATATATCTACAAACGATATCATCAACTTAAGAAGACAAACCATCAATTTAAATATGACAAATCATCACCAATATCATAACTGCAAGCCAAATATCAGGTAAAAAATTACATACATAACTAGAACAACCACTTCTCAACGAACATCCAACTAGCTCAGCAAAGATATGCTTTTGAAGGAAATAACTTCTAAACAAAATAACAAACTGAACAAAAAAAATTTGTGACAACGAAAGAAAAAATTCATAAAAGACATGAGTCATAGACCAAACAAAAAATCACATAAAAACTTCAAATTTCAAATAAAAAAAAAACCAGAAAAGATATGAGTCATAGATCAAACAAAAAGTGGACTAAAAATTTCAAATTTCAAATCAAAAAATAAAAAACTAACTAAAGACACTAAAATAATGCCTAAACAGAACCCAAAATGGGAAAAAAAATCAACCATGCAACAAAATAACGAAGAACAAAAGGAGAAAAAGAAATTAAAAAAAAGATAAATAATACATGAATAAGACCAAAAAGAAAAAGAAAAAGAAAAAAACAAATCCACCATAGAAAGATGCAATGAATAAAGAAATGGAAGAAAAACAATAGAAAACATTAGCCATCAAAGG
Source organism: Artocarpus hirsutus (assembly GCA_946598075.1). Lineage (NCBI taxonomy): Eukaryota > Viridiplantae > Streptophyta > Magnoliopsida > Rosales > Moraceae > Artocarpus > Artocarpus hirsutus. Next base: position 3,315 of record CAMOHE010052664.1, on the reverse strand, counting down.
AGACAACTAACGCCAAAACTGGACATGCAAGAAAGCACATGGAGGCAAAGAATGAAGAAAGGCGCAACAACAAAACCACAAAAGAGAATGAAAAAAGAATCTAAAAATTAGGGTCTTTTTGAAATCAGATAACAAAGAAGCCGAGAACAAAGAGGCAAGGAAGAAGCAATAAAAAATGACAAGATGGTAATACACAAGCAATAGGTAAGATGGCCAGAAAACCCCTAATACAAACAAAGCCTAGAGAAGACAAATAAGGGCAAAACAGACAAAGCACACCAAGAAGATAAAATGACCAAGAACCCACCACCAAAATTATAAGCAAAGAAGATAACTAAGGGCAAAATGGGCAAAACACTATATAAACTACAGTGAAATTTGCCTCTTGTTTAATATATATAACAATGTGTTTTTATTTGTACGATCTTTAATGCTTTTTTTTAATGTTTTTTGGAACTTCAATTGCCACTCTCTCGTACATGATTATCCTCAAAACACTAAGGGTCTATTTAGTAAATGAATTCAAATTAATGCTTTGATTTAAGCTGGTATAATTTGAATTAAGATTTGAGTTAGTGATTTGAATTGTTATCTGGATTGGCGTTTAGATGTGTGTTGATGCTTACCAATGAATGGCGGCGATTTAACACCACATACAGCTGCTCACAGTGTTTGGATGGCTCTATCCTGCTCGTCTCGGCCTGCTTGGGTGTACCTGCAATAAGAGGAGGGACACTTCGGAGGTAAAAAGGGGGGACACCAATGAGGTACCAGACAAGAACTCTTTGATGCTTAAGGCAGGCTCTGCTCGATAGGGAACGGGAGCTAGTTAGTTAGGAATGAGCATGTTTTCTTTCAAACTGTAGTAAATGCACTCTATTTATAGGTTGCCACTTGAACCGGGTTATGGGTTTTAACCACAACCCGTGTGTCATATCAAGGCCTGTCAGAAAACAGGTGACATGCGTCATGGTTCTTGCCTGTAGATTAGCCTCCATTTGATGACAAGAATGTGGCTGTCTATTGGCTTCTTGTGACAAGTGGCCGCCTGCATGTAGGCTCTGACAACCCAACCCGAGCACCTGTTCATCCTAGGAGGTGGCAACACGCACCAAGGGCCCTGTAGAGCACCTCAGACGTTCAGGCTGAGCTCTTGGGGTTGACATCGCGCTTCCTAGAGCATCTGCTAAGCACATTTTCCTAGCCACTAGGATCTCCTCCTCGAGAGACAGCGTCGAGCACACCACAACAGTCACCCCCCGATGCACCTCGTCGATGCTTGACTGAGTGGACTGTACCGAGAAGGTGTGATCGGATCAGATTAGGCATTAGGTGGTGCCCCAGGGAGACAGAAGATGAAGGATCATGTGGTGAGGCTCAAAGGGACACATGTCAACACGTGATTGGTATTTCCCTGATGAGCATAATCATTGTGTCTCTTTGGTTTTTGCGCCTGAGGCGACTATAAATATGAGTTAGCTCTTCGTTTTTTCAGTTTGTAAACACAGCCAGACTTCGCAACTTTTGAGTTTCAGTTGCCAAGCCTTAGTTCACAACCCGAGGACTTAAACTTCATCCCGAGCTTCCACAAACCTAAGCAGGTAATGTTCTCGAAAAGATTATCTGAAAATGAGTGGCCTTAGCGATTCCCATAATGTAAATATCTCCTGATCGAACAGTAGTATCAACACTGATAAGTAGTAGTCAAGAATATCCTTAAGTATTTGAGAAGAACTAAGGATGCATTCTTACTGTATGGAGGAAAGGAAGATGAGCTTGTTGTAAGTGGTTACACATATGCCAGCTTCCAATGCGACAAGGATGACTTTCGATCTCAGTCAGGTTATGTGTTCTGTTTGAATGGAGGTGCAGTGAGCTGGAGAAGTTCAAAGCAAGACACCGTTGCTGATTCTACAACAGAAGTTGAGTATATAGCCACCTTAGAAACAGCTAAGGAAGCAGTTTGGATCAAAAAGTTTATTACTGGATTAGGTGTTATTCCTAGTATATCAGATCCAATAGACTTGTATTGTAATAATAATGGGGCCATAGCACAGGCTAAGGAACCTAGATCACATCAGCGATCCAAACACATACTCAGACGTTATCATCTCATTCGAGAAATCATTGAGAGAGGAGACGTGAAGATATATACAGAGTACCTACAAATGACAATGTTGCTGATCCACTCACTAAGCCTCTTCCACAACCTAAACATGAGAGTCATACTAGGTCAATGGGTATTAGATACAATATTGATTGGGCCTAGTGCAAGTGGGAGATTGTTAGTGATGTGCCCTAGGCCAATTATATAATGACTACATATTGTAATAATATATCAGATCCAATAGACTTGTATTATAATAATAATGGGGCCATAGCATAGGCTAAGGAACCTAGATCACATCAGCGATCCAAACACATACTCAAACGTTATCATCTCATTCGAGAAATCATTGAGAGAGGAGACGTGAAGATATATACAGAGTACCTACAAATGACAATGTTGCTGATCCACTCACTAAGCCTCTTCCACAACCTAAACATGAGAGTCATACTAGGTCAATGGGTATTAGATACAATATTGATTGGGCCTAGTGCAAGTGGGAGATTGTTAGTGATGTGTCATAGGCCAATTATGTAATGACTACATATTGATTTTATTACTTTTGCATTTTATTAATAAAGAGGCATTTTTATTATTATTTTTTATTCTAATTCTATGAATAGTTAATTCTACCTAAGGTCATCAAGCATGTGACTTGATAGTAAAACTCTTAGGTGAAAATTTAATTATATTCTAAATTATCCTTAGTCGGTCATTATTATTGGGATAATAATGAATGAAGACTAGTATAAAGTTTGACTGATGATTATGTTTTACTAATCATGTGTATGAGATACTAAGTCAACTCATAGATACATATTTAAGAAATGATGTATTGGATTGACCAATTATGAGAATACCGCATGGATAATTGTTATAAGTGATTCTCATCACAATAGTATTATCTTAGTCCTCTGACTTGAAATCACCATGGTTTCCTATATGACAAGTTCTATATTTTGACACAATCTAATATTATCTTTAACAGGATGATGGAATAGATTGTTGTTGGATATAGAGTGAATCATGTGAGGAATATGAGTGATTAAGAAGGAATTTGTCCCTCATTTATTATAAGAAAGATATCTGTGGGCCCCTTGATAAGTTAGACTGAAGAAAAATGTATGGCCATACTGGAATGAATTGATAAGGGTTATCAATATCAGTCTACTTAAGATTGATAAATAATATGATTGAATAGTATAAAG